>QLPI01008305.1:0-10221 GCA_003314275.1 Chroogomphus rutilus
ATATAGGATGATTGCTCGGTCGGCACTGCCGGCGGATGGGTCTCGGTACGTGGACTTGACACCGCCTCCACTCCCTCATTATCTTGTTGTCAGCCATCCTCTATTATTCTAATCTCGCTTACATTTCTTATTCTATTCTTGATCACTGTGGACAATGCCTCCATGTGGTTTCTTCATACCTTGTTGTTTTCCATTCCTTACGCCACCCTGTTCCACATCTTGCTTCTTAACTATATAAGTAGCGGGATGTATGTAGATAGTTCCTCACTCAGAATATCAAATTGGTTCACACCCCTTTGTCCGTTCCCCATCTCTAAAGTCCTTCGCTTGAGCCAACGCCCTTGGCATCCTCACGAGACTCCTCCCAATCCAAACTAGTGGCACGCATGGAATAGCAGGGAGCAACGCACGAGCATGTTGAAGCCTAGCCACTCCGAAATGGTTTGTAGGACTTAACCGATTATCTTGGCGTCACCGAATCCTAACAGTATATTCTGAGTGACACTGCTTTCCGTGCCACCTCCGTTCTTACGATCATGCCCCCACAAACTAGATCCACAGCCCATATGGATGACAATCGGCTCACCCCCACAGTAAATCAACGAAGGGAGCGCAAAGCCTCAGGTACCCCGCCCCTTCTCATTGGTTACACCTCGCCGACAATAGAACTACGACATCTTGCCTCCCCCTTCGAGCAAGAACCACGCATCAAAGAGGTTGTCGATGATGAAATTGAATACGCAGATTATGATAACGACGATCAAGAACCCCATCCGGCAGAGGACGAACCCGGTTCAGTACACTATGACACAGATGCCAAAACCGAGGAACAGCCTCAGCACCACCGACAGGCGAACACACCTGAACCTCCCCATACTCCAACAGCCGTGCCCCCTCAACCCGCGGTTGCACCCCGTCAGCCCGTGGCCATACCTCCGCAACCTGCGGCCGCACCTCCTCTGTCCGCGGCTATACCGCCGCAGGCCAGGCAAGCTCCCCGAGCCCGACCAGCCCCACAGCCCAGGCAAGCTCTGCAAGCCAGGCCACCTCCTAGGGCCAGGGCCCCCGTGAACCCGGCCAACAATCAAGACCTTCTGAACACCATTCTTGAACTTGGCAGGACCACCCGGAACCACTGACAAGACGGTCAAGCCGCCAGAATCCAAGAACCAGAACCCTTCGACAGAACCGACCCCAAGAAGTTAAAGGGTTTCATCTTCCTTTGCAGAATGAACTTCCGCACCCGGCCTAATTCGTTCCCCGATGATAGGCAAAAAGTCAATTACATGGTCTCCTACCTGAAAGGAACGGCTCTGGAATGTTTCGAGCCTTACCTGATGGGTAATCCCAATACGGAACCACGTTGGACCAGCAACCTGGAGCTTTTTATCGATGAATTACAGATCAACTTTGGCTCTTGGGACAAAAGAGCCGATGCTGAGATGGCCCTCGAAAAGCTAACTATGCAGGACAACCACAAAGCCACTCGGTTCTTTGTGGAATTTTACAGGCTCGCGGCCTTTGTCGACTACAATGACAACACCCTCCTCCGCTAGGCATACACGGCACTGCCGAAGCGCATCAAAGATGGTCTCATCCATTTCGACAAACCCCGCACACTCGACGAACTCCGAAATCGTGTTCAAAGGATCGACATGAGGTATTGGGAACAAAAGGCTGAACAGTCTGCAGAGGGCAGCAATGAGCCGAAAAAAGATATCAGATCGGACAAGCCTGGCAACAGATCCACCTTGGACAACTGCCAGCAACATAATAGCAACGATAACAGCAGCAATGAGACGTCCAAGAACAAAGACGGGAAAATGCCCGACCCACCCAAGTATACCAAAACCCTCGGAAAGGATGGCAAACTTCTCCCGACCGAACGTCAAAGATGCATGGACCACAACCTGTGTCTCCTCTGTGCCGCCAGTAATCACAAAGTCGCCGAATGCCCCAAGGCAACCAAAGCCCGCGTGACCACCACTCCCGACTCCATCTCACAGGCATCCGATGCCTCGGACGTCAATGCTGAGGACTCAGCAATGCGACCAAAGACTAGTCGCAATCCGCTACCCTCTGAGCACACCGAGAGTTGCGTTGACTCGGTAGATGCTAGTAGTGAGGTGTAGATCAATGCTCCTAGGCCCCCGAATTTTCGTTTAATTTCTCAGTCATCATCCATTCATAGTTACACCCTTATGTTACCCTGCCTTAGAATTTGTTGATCCAGTACTGCTAATTCGGTTATTACTGAATACATAGACATGTCACTAGATCCTCCCGTTAGGACAACCAGTCCACCCATCTGTTATCACGTCACTAGATCCATGGGTCGGCAACATTCGGTCACAACTCGCCCATCCACTATAATCCATTGATTAACAGGGTATTGGGCAGTATTACACTCCGTCATGCCACTAACACCTTTAGGTGCGTCCGATGGCCTCAGTCCAGTCGGCACATGCCACTGCTCCAAAAAGCCTCACCCAGGATCCTGCTCCATCGCTGGAAGCTCCGCCAAAGAGTTTTTCAGCTCAGGCCTCTTGGTCAACGGCGCCATTCGACACGTTCGGCCAAGGTCTTTTCCGTCCGTTCCCATCCGTTCCTGTTTATCCGATTCGCATAATTGCATCAGATGCTCACACCATTATTTCCCATTTTTTCGGCTAGAAGCCGATACCTTGTAGACGATGGGACATCTACCTAGACAGGGGGGGTGGCAACCAGCCAGAAAAGCCAGAAAAGCTTCACACTACGCACCTCCCCTCCCGAAAACATCCCCCTCCTGGAAAACCCCTTCCATTCACTCTTTATCTTGACCTCAATTCCTACCCATCCCGACCCTACGACATCCCAACACGCTATTCCCAATACCATTAATCCCTCCGTCCAACTCGACCAAATCTGCCAAAACAAACTCCAGCACATTCACTTGTTTTCTTCTACTCACATGCTTCTATTTCCTTCCTTATCCTTTCTTTTAAAAAAAAAATAATTCTATTATCAGTCATCCTTCAAAGTTTCCACTACTACCATTTCCTCATCAACATCCTTACCCTTTTCCTTGTCCTTCCCTTTCTCTTCACCCTCATCATCCTTCAACTGATCCTCACCTGGATCCTCACCATCCAACTCCTCTGCAACAACCGGAATCACTGGCACTGCCGACTCCCCGCGCCGACTCTCATGCAAGAGAACTATCGCACGACCTATGAACCTCACCCCTTCCACTAATTCGAGGAGTAACCTGTTTGACCTCGCCCACTCTTAGAGTATGTCTTCCCAGATCTTGGCAAGTCGCCGTGACCCCGACCCCCCGGACAATGGGACTTCCACTGTCATTTCACGCCCGCTCGGTTGTATGGCCACTGGCCGTTCGCTCGGTCGCATCATAACGGCCCTCCTCGGCCTCTTCATCGGCCGCTCCTCTTCCATCTCCTCCCCTCCACTCTCCTCCTCACTTTCACTCTCCGACTCCACCTCTTCCCGACTCCTTGCCTTGCGCTGCCGAGGTGCTGCCAGACTACATTTTACCCGGCGCGCATTGCAGCACCCGTACACCGCTCCCACATTTCTGACGGAGCAGGCCTCCCTGCGTTCCTTGCAATGGTCACCAGGAGGGCGAAGAGAGGGCGACCACTCCCAGGTCGGCTTCTTTTTGGGCTGATAAAATAATAAACAAGGACAAAAAATAAGAAAAAACAACCCACGTACCTGGGCCCCCCTCGGCCTACCTCTCCTACTCAGCCCCATATCCACGTCCATACCCCTCTTACGTGTCATCATCTTTGGCACACCTGGGTCTTCGGGATCTTTGACAGCATTGACACCCTCGTTCTCGAGTGTCTTGCTCCACCCCACAACGTCCTGGCTGGCCTTTGCGTTGCCCTTCTCCTCAGAAGCCCGAGTAACTGCCCGCTGGGCCAAATAGACCCGCTTCTCCTCAGCTGCCTGGGCAGTTTCCTGAGCTAGACGAGCAGCCTTGGTTGCTGTCTTGAACGCCTCCTTAGCGGTTTTTTCCGCCTGCTCTGCCTCCATTTTTGCCTTTTCGGCAGCTTCCTCGTCTGCCTTCAGTTGAGCTGCGGTAGCCCCATCCACCACCTCTTGCTCCCATTGATGCTGTCATTCAAGCCGTTTCTTCTTGAACTGTTCCTTTTCATCATCGGTTATGGCACCCATTCCTCACCCTGATCCTTTGATGGGAGCAAGGATATAGTTGATGGAAAGCCTGGGAATTTCCCCAAACAAATTCGTGACATCATGCTGACACCCGGAACTCTATTTTTTAACTCCACCTACCGGCTTCATGGGTTCAGCCGCTAGAGGGGGGATACTGTCAAGTCCGCAACACCGAGTACCGGCTCACTCGGGAATACCGACCAACCGGCCTTTGCCCACATCATCTTGCACTATCACGCGGCCTCGGCTCGGTACACCCGGTACATCATCTGGACCACTCCTCTCATCCTATCCTCTTCATTGTTCTCTCACCCCCTATCCATTCCTTGACTCGCTCCCCCTGAAACATATTACTATTTCATTATTGTTTGGTCGTGGCCCTATTGTTTTATCTCCGGTCATCTCCATTGTTCTATTTCCTCCTCCACTCCCTTATTATCTTATTGTCAGCCATCCTCCATTATTCTAATCCCGCTTACATTCTTTATTCTATTCTTGATCACTGTGGACAATGCCTCCATGTGGTTTCTTCATACCTTGTTGTTTTCCATTCCTTACGCCACCCTGTTCCACATCTTGCTTCTTAACTATATAAGTAGCGGGATGTATGTAGATAGTTCCTCACTCAGAATATCAAATCAGTTCGCACCCCTTTGTCCGTTCTCCATCTCTAAAGTCCTTCGCTTGAGCCGACACCCTCGGCATCCTCACGAGACTTCTTCCAATCCAAACTAGTGGCACGCATGGAACAGCAGGGTGCAACGCACGAGCACATTGAAGCCTAGCCACTCCGAAACGGTTTGTAGGACTTAACCGATTATCTCGGCATTACCAAATCCTAACAGATGTGAAGGAATGATGTAATCGTAATAAACGTAATATCTCCCAAAGAAAAACAATGGCGAGGTTCAGGGTAGGGCATGGCTTCAACTTGTATATTGTGCCCACCAGATCGCACTGGTCCCTAATTTCAGAATAGCAAGACAGAAAGAATTAGCTTAGTTGAAATCAAAGTCGATTATCTGACTGAGGACTGAACTACTAAATGTACAAGATCTTTATACTACTTTCAAATCTGCTAGGAGTCAACTAGATTCCTATAATAGATAAGAAAGCCGAGGATCGTGAAAAGCAAGAACGGAAATACTACGTCCCAAATCTTGATCTCCTCCATGACATTGGGGGTGACATGTCACCCGATTCCCAATAGAGTTACCTGTCAAGTACACGTACCGAGTATCTGGTAAATTTGGCAGTGCTGACCAAGTAAATCGGACGATGTCCATGCCCCGTGTCCAAGCCGCATGCAAGTTACTTGGTACACCGGTTTCAGTTCAAAAGACACATCCACCATCCACATTCTTTTACCCCATCTCTCATTCACCTTACCTCAATCATCATCCATTAATCCCGCCACGTCCACTCCTCATTCCTCGATCCGCCTCACCTCGGGACTTCCTGTCCTTGTATTATCCTCGGCCATGGCTCCATTGTTTTATAGTCGGTCACTCCCTATTGTCCTATCCTTGGTCACATTTCTATTATTCTATCCTTTATTGTTCTATCCCCGGTTTACATTCCTTCATTCTAATTTTACTCATTGTGGACAATAACCACATGCTCTGCATACCTTGTTGTCTCACATTCCTTATTCCACATGTCGCTCCTTAAACCTATATAAGTAGGGCATGTGTTACGATGTAGAGAAAGGACGTAATCATAATATATTTAATCTCCCAAAGGCGAGGCAATGGTGAGGTTCTGGATGGGGCTTGGCTTCAACGTATTGCGTTGTGCCCACTAGACTGCATGGTCCCCAATTTTGTAAAGGCGAGACAGACAGAAATGAACAGAGGAACCTTAGTCGAAATCAAGGTTGATTTTCTGACTGAAGACTGAACGATGAGTACAAGATCTTTTATACTACTTTCTAATCTACTAGGAGTCGAATAGATTCCTATAATAGAATGAGAAAGCCGAGGATCGTGAAAAGCGAGAAACAGAAATACTACGTCCCAAATAATGATCTCCTCCATGACATTGTGGAGTGACGTGTCACTCCGATTCCCAACGGAGTTACCCTAAGGAACGTAATAGCAGATCGGACATAAAAGACTGAGCGGAATTGCGAATAGATGAAAATGGAATGAAACGTAAATGAAAGGATATTAAACGTAAATGAAGATGGAATGGAATAACGAGCATATGGAATGTGACGTAAATGAGTGGAGTGAATTGACAGGAGCATGTGATGCCAAGACGGATACACGAGGTGCATATAGTCCGTGGGCTGAGGGCGTTATGTTGAATGGCGAGCGAGAGCGGAGTTGGGCTGAGTGGGCTGAAATGAATAGTCGGCTTGCCGGCATATGGTTCCTGACAGCATGCATGTACATATTTCCTCATTCTGGGTATTGACTAGGCTAAGGCCCTTCTACCTTCTTCTCCTCTGTTAAAGTCCTCTGCTCAGGCCGGCATCATCGGCATCCTCCCGAGTACCCTGTCTGTTGCAAATCAGTGGCATGCATGGAAGAGTAGGGCACAACGCACGAGTACATTGAAGCCAAAGCCACTACTCCCGGCCTGTAGGACTTGGCCGCTCCTGTCTGACACCTCGGCAGTCCTGAAGCTCGTTAGTTCCCGAAGCCTGACATTACCCTAAGGAACATAATAGCAAATTGGATATAAGAGACTGAATAGAATTGCAAATAAATAAAAGTGGAGT
This sequence comes from Chroogomphus rutilus, assembly GCA_003314275.1. Lineage (NCBI taxonomy): Eukaryota > Fungi > Basidiomycota > Agaricomycetes > Boletales > Gomphidiaceae > Chroogomphus > Chroogomphus rutilus. Next base: position 6,908 of record QLPI01008305.1, read on the forward strand.
GGAACATAAATGAAAGGATATTAAACGTAAATGAAGACAGAATGGAATTGTGAGCATATGGAGTGTGATGTAAATGAGTGGAGTGAATTGACAGGAGCATGTGATGCCAAGACGGATACACAAGGTGCATATTGTTAAAACTAAGCGCAGATATATTCAGTCAACTATATGGAAGACTCAAGTCTCTATGCAAAAATAACTACCTAAGCGCAGATATACTTTAATAACAAAGGAAGGTCAGTCTTGGACATAGAAATAGAAGGGCTAAAACTGGTACTCACTTCAGTCAACTATATGGAAGACTGAAGTGAGATGAAATGAACATGTACTACTTATAGTCTGTGCCCGAACAAAGGAAATGCAAAGTTTTCTGTGTTTTACTGCCCACTCGGTCAAGCCACACCGAACAAGTCACTTCTGGTGGCATGGCCACCCCAAAGAGCTTCGCATCCCCTCGTGTCTGTAGGTTGTGATATGGGTATTGTGGTGAGATAGAAAAATGTTGGAGTGGAGGTGATTAAACTGAATTATACTGTATACAAGCCTCATGTGTAGGCTTAATCTTCACACTCCCCCTCAGTTTGAACCCTCTACTCCATTCCCAACAGTTTGAGACAACGCTCATGTTCAAAGCGGGGTAAAGCCTTTGTGAGGAAGTCCGCTCCATTAGATGCTCCAGGGATATGTGAAGTGCATATGACTTTATAACGGATGAGGTCACGAACGAAATGCCAACGGATATCAATATGCTTCGAATGGCTGTGGAATACGGGATTGTCGGATAGTGCCACTGCACCGGTGTTGTCAGAAATATGAGGATCGGTTTGTGCATAGGCAACTGGAGTTCCTGGCAAAGTTGCTTTAGCCAAACCGCCTCCTGGCACGCAATTCCTACCGCATAGTACTCGGCTTCGGTGGTGGACAAAGCTACGGATGCCTGCTTTTTTGATTTCCAGGTGATAGGTCCGTTGGCCAGCATGAACGCGTACCTGCTAGTTGATTTGCGATCCCTAGGTTCCTCAGCGTAGTTTGCATCGCAATATCCCCACGGGGTCACGTGGCTATCTTCGAAGCGTTCGGATTCCTTTGGGACACGTCGGTACACGATGCCAAGATTCCTCATCCCCTTCAGGTATCTCAACACTTGTTTCCCGGCATTCCAGTCTCGTTGGGAGGGGCTCTTGTTTGATTGGGATAAGAATTGCGTGATATAAGCGATGTCAGGACGAGTGGAAGTAGCGGCATAGGTGAGTGATCCTGTGAGTGCCTGGTATTCTCTATCATTCTCATAGGGGTTTGTGTCTTGTTCTAGGTGTGAGCCTTTGTCTACAGGAGTTGCGACTGGATTGCATTCTTCCATCTGGAATCTTTGCAGTAAGTCATCAATGTAATCTTCTTGTGACATTTTCAAGGTTCCTTGCTGACTGTCCCTGGTGATTAGAATGCCTAACACTCTGAACAGTTTTGAGGTATCTTTTTCCTTGATTTTGTAGAACTTCTGAACGCCTGCTTTTAGACTCAATTCCTCCCCCTCGCTCGAACAGATCCCAGTAGCATCGTCGACATGTGTGTTGATTGCCGTCATGCCTTCTTTTGTTCTCCTGACAAAGACGCCTGAGTCGCTCCCAAGAGGTGTAAATCCTAAAGATCCCAGCTTATCTTCCAAATCTTCTCGCCAGACTCGGGCTGCTTCAGGTAAGCCATATAAGGCTTTATTGAGTTTTGCAACTTTGTTCTGCTTCCTATAACCCTCAGGTAGCTCTATATATATGTCATGGCTTATCTTCCCATGAAGGTATGCAGAGTCGACATCCCAGGCAAAGATACGCATATCGTTGATGGTTGCGAGTGCAAGTAGTGTTCTGAGGGACGAGATCCGTGACACAGGTGCGAATGTGTCACTCAATGATATGTTGGTCTTCTGCTGATCTCCGCGCACTACCCATCGCGATCGAAACCTCTGCTCGCCAGATTCTTGCTTCTTCACCGTATTCACCCACATCCCTGGTAGGATATCCATACCATCTGGTACATCCTTCCTTTCTACCTCTTCCCATGTGTTCATTTTGTCGAGTTTAGATAGCTCGTAGTCCATTGCATCTCCCCATTTCCTGGCTTCTGGTAACTTCATTGCCTCTAAGTGAGAATGCGGGATCTGTATGTTTCCATTGTCCGCTGAGTTTCTATCCTCGCTTGTGGTGGTGATGAGTACTCTGTCAGCTGATTGTTGTTCTTTTATCCTATCTGACCGTCTAACTGGATCCGTTCCCCAGACTTCGGCACTCGTTTTCCGCTTCTTAGTCTCATCTTTGGCAGTGTCTTCTCCTAATGCTGAATTCTTTTCTGGGTTCACGAAATCTGCATCTGAATCGTCCTTGTCTTCCCCAGTCTGACTCCTGTGTCCGGGTCCTTCGACAAAGATAGTGTTCCTCGTCCGGACTCTTTTCCTGTCTTTGTCGGTCACGACATATATGGACTCACCCTCATAACCAATTAAGCGACACTCCTTGGCTTTGTCATCCAACTTGGTGCGTGTTTCATCTGGTATCTTTATGAAACATTTTGCTCCAAAGACCCTCAGGTGATCAATTGAAGGGCACTCGCCATAGACCATTTTGTAAGGGGTCACTCCATTAGGAAGCACACTTGATGGGCAGTGGTTGCGGATGTACATGTGAGTCGCAATAGCTTCTCCCCAGAGGTCCTTCCCTAGATCTGAGTCCTTTAGCATAGTTCTTGCACCTTCAGTGAGGATCCGGTTTCTCCTTTCCGCTTGCCCATTCATAGCGGGGGTATGAGCGATTGATGTCACTATGGAAATCCCCCTATCTCGGCAATATTCCAATAAGGTATCATTGAGGAACTCCCCTCCATTGTCTGCCCGCAAGGTATGTACTCTTTTTTGGAATTTTGTCTCAATTGACTTATCCAATTCGATGATTGATTTGACGGTATCGCTTTTTTGCCTTAGGTTGAATGTAAATCCAAAGCCCGAGCAGTCATCATTCACGACCAAACAGTATTTGGCGTGGGACCACCTTGCTTCAGGACTCATCGGGCCTATCAAGTCGGTGTGCAGAGTACCAAAAAGACGAGTATCCCGATCTTCTCTGGCAACAAACGGCTTTTCGTCCATTTTTCCGACCACGCAATCTTCACAGAGGCCTTTCAGCTCCAGGTTAGTCGTGACCATCCCCTTCACAACACCGCTGGTATTTAGCTTCTTGACTATCGTGTCTCCTAAGTGACCTAGCCGTCTGTGCCAAGTCACCAGGTCAGTGGCCGATGGATCCCTCTTCACGGCAGCTAGTACA
>QLPI01008308.1:0-12072 GCA_003314275.1 Chroogomphus rutilus
GGCCCCCACGACCCAGAAGGAGAGGCTGAAGCAGACCTCGAGACCCTCCACATGTGCGATAATCAGCGCATCACGAAATATGTAGTCAAATTCAATCGACTAGCCACCCATGTCCACTGGGGCGATGCTGCACTTCATCGCCAGTTCTACAACGGACTCCCCGGCAGGATCAAGGACGAGATCTCTAGAGTAGGAAAGCCCCATTCCCTGCTCCAACACCATCTCCTGTCTCAATCTATTGACACCCACTACTGGGAGCGATGATCAGAAATTGACAGAGAGCCCCCCTCCACCCAGAACTTCAACCGCCCCTATGATAGAGGGAGGACCCCCGTGACCATGTATTTGGCCCCTAACATGGGCAATAAGATGGCCAATGTAGGCCAACCTGTGACCCTGTCTAGTGGCAGCAGGACTACCATCGATCTTTCATCCAAAATCGGAAAAGACGAAAAACTTACACCGCAAGAATGGCAATGCCGCTTCGAACAAAAGCTCTGCCTCTTCTGCAGCAGATCGGGCCACTCAGCCAAGGAATTCCCAAGATCCACCACCACAGTCACTAAAGGACAAGCAGCTTCCGTGACAGAAGAGGTTGAAGAAGAGTCTGAGACGTCAGATGCTTTGGAAACCAAGGAATAAGAAGCTAGGCTCCTGACTCCGGCACCAGTTGTTCGCGTTGAACACCAACTATGCCTAAGGACATAAAACAAAACAATGCATCCAACCTTTCAGGAATATGACCCCCTGTGACCAATCGTCAAAAAGATTTTGACCTGTTTCTGCAGAAACACTCTGACTCCAACCCTCTAAACTCCAACCCTCCGAATCCAACCCTCCGAACCCCATCAGAATTTTAGTTACAAGGACCATACGCTCACCCACTATGATCCGTTGATCGACAGGGCATTGAGTACTACTTGTTTAGATCATCCTAACTGATTCTTGGCAATATGGAGCCAGCAGTCTTCACTCAGCGCTCAATCCAACCCTCTGAAAAACTCTGCTCAGGAACAACCCTGAACACTGCAGAATCCCATACCATCCCTTAGACAAATGGTACCACGTGTAGATTCTCTTAGAACTAGAACCCTTCTTGTTAGAATATTAATATGAACTAAACTAATCAACATGATTCAACCAAGACTCAAATTGCAGGACATTCACCGAATCCCGACAACACCATTGCCATTTAAGTAACAATCCAATAAACAAACACCACGAACACCACGATCAGCACAACTACCACAAACACCACGATCATCATGACCACCATGACACTATGACCACTACATGGAGTTGGGCAGACGAGGAGACGTCTACCCCAGGGGGAGGAAGAATGCCCAGAAAACAAACCACATCGGTTGAAGCCCTAACACTTCTCCTCCAAAACCACCTCAATGCCATCTACGATCACACTCACAACCCAATTATACAAAAACAATCCATTCATTATGAACATGGAATGCCCCAGGTTCTGATAGGAACCAACCCGATCAAAGCACGAAACAGTTCCAACTTGAACCAGCCCCAGAGGCTCACCCCCCTAACCTCACTTCCCCAAACCACTCAATGGACCCCTCACACCAAGCATCCACTTCTCATGACTGAGTCACTCAACAGAATCACTCGACACCTCCCTGGTCTCTGAAGAATGAACACCACCTGAGAACTGATCATGGGGACTACCCCCTGCCTGATTTATCAAGGACGACAATGTATCAACAAGATTCTGAGCCAGTGTGACCTCCTCCAAATGCAGTTCCGACAACTCGACAATTTGCAATAGACAGCGGTTGAGTGCCTCGAGAAGACCCTGGAAATAGCTCGATTTTGCCTGGAATGCATCCAGATGGGCCAAAAATACAGAAATCCGATCAAAAGCTTCCAGACCATCTGCCCCTGCCACCAGATCACCAGGAACAACGTCCCATCCTGAACGACCATGAGGGTGGTTCCTGGACAGTAACGGATCTAGGAATTGCCCCTGCACTATGGAGAGGTTAAAGAAGGGAGAAATCAAACAAATTCGAAGAAACCAAGGGAATCACAAATCGTGACAGCACGAGCCCGTAATGCCGCCACATCAGCATCAATGCCCCACAGGCATCACACTTCATCCTCAAGACTCCTGTCAGATTCCCCCGACGACGCCCAAGAGAGGAAAAAAAAACGGGAAAGAATTCCAAAACTTCCCAAGGGATGAGGATCCATGTTCTCCATTGAGGAAAGACCCCTTCCAGTTCTGCAAACACCCCCTTTTTATAGACGAACGAACCATCAGCACTTATCGATCAAAGCATCCCAGGAAACAGTTAAGAAACTCCCACAGTAATGTCCGTCTTAATTACCACTCCATTTAAGCTTAGGACCTCGAGGGCTTGGTCCTAGTGGAGGGATACTGTTATGGCCCATGCTGCCAAATAAACCCACATTAAACACCACAACCACCTGCACTATTTCCGGGACCTTTCCAATCGCTCAAAGCCTGAATAACTGCTTTCTGGATTTCCAATGCATCAATCCCAGGTTCCGCATTTCCAAACCTCCGAAGATCCCAAAGTCAAGGTTCCGCTCCTTTGATAGACGACGTGCAGGATCATTGCATACCTCACTCCTTTGTTCTTCGTTTTATATTGCCTCTTGTACTCTCTTCCCCCCCTTGTCTTTACTCGGTAAAAGATAGTACAAGACTAGATACATGTATATAAGTCACCAGTCGACTGGACTATTGGCCAGTACAAATATCGACTTAATTCTGCATCGTAGTTTCCGATTAAGTTCTGGTAAACTTTCCGACTTTCTGAAATTAGGGACAGACGATCGAGGAGGGCACAACACATAAGTTGAAGCCAAGTCCCTGTGACCTCAAACCACTCGTACCACCCTATACTGTGAACAGTTCCAAAGACCCCTGGCGCTTCCTGTCTTTCCATCCCCATTCTGATTCCAATCCCAAGTCCGCGACTCTTAGTCCCTCTGTCCCCGGAGTACGAACCCCTCTTCAGAAACCATTTGGAACCCTCCAGAAACCCTTCCAGAAGCCTCTAGCTAAGCGCCGACATGCGGATTTAACACTCCACATCCCCATCCTTTGTCCACTCTTCCTCACCCCTCACCCACAGACCATCAACCCCACTCTGTCTGCCCCTTAATCCCCAACCCATCTTACCTCGGGACATCTTATCCTTGTCTTATCTTCGGCTACGACCCCCTTGCTTTATAGTCGGTCACTCCCTATTGTCCTATCCTTGGCCACATTCCTATTATTCTATTTTCATTGTCTCATCCCCGTTTACATTCCTTCATTCTAATTATACTTGTTGTGGACAATACCCACATGCCCTGCATACCTTATTGTTCCACATTCCTTATTTCACATGTCACTTCTTAACCTATATAAGTAGGACATGCATGTACATACCTCCTCATTCTGGGTATCAACTAGGCTTAGGCCCTTCTACCTTCTTCCCCTCTGTTAAAGTCCTTGACTTGGGCCGGCATCATCAGTATCCTTCTGAGTATCCATCTGTTGCAAATCGGTGGCATGCACAGCAAGTAGGGCACAATGCATGAGTATGTTGAAGCCAACGCCACTACTCTTGGCCTGCAGGACTTGGCCATTGTCCACCTGACCTTTTGGCAGTCCTGAAGCTTGTCAGTTCCCAAAGCCTGACAAGTGGGTTGTCTTCAGCATGGGTCAAAGATCGAGTTTGTAGGGGCATGATCATAAGAAGTGAAAAACATGGGAAGTAGTGTGATTCTGAATATACATACTATCAGGCACTGGTACTCATGGACCAAGCACTATTGCAATAGTGCCAACTTCACAATGCTAGCGGGAATCACCCAAGTCCTGCAGACCAATTGGAGTGGCTTAGCTCAACATACTCATGCGTTGTGCCCTACTTTCCATATATGCCACTAATTTGGAACAGAGAGGAAACTCAGGAGAGTGCCAAGAGTGTCAGCCTGAGTAGAGGACTTCAGACAGGAGAAGGAAGATGAGAAGACATAAACCAAGTTGATATTCAGAATGAAGAACTATCTACATACATTTGCTACTTATATAGGTTAAGAAGTGAGATGTGGAATCAGGGTGGCATAAGGAATGGAGAACAATAAGGTATGCAGAGCATGTGGAGGTATTGTCCACAATGATCAAGAATAGAATAATGAATATAAGCGAGAATAGAACAATGAGATATGGCCGAGAATAAAATAATGGGAGAGTGGATGAAAATAGAACAATAGGAAGTGGCCAAACATGAAACAATAGGGCTGTGACCAAATAATAAGTAAATAGCAAATATCCTGAAGGGAAACAGGTAAGGAAAAGGATGGGGAATGAAAGAATAATAAAGAATATAGGGGATGGGATGAGGAGGGTGAACCCAATGATGTGCTGAATGTACCAAGCCAAGACCAAATACTAGTGAGGAGTGACTTGTTACTGGTGTGTGGGATTAATCAGTAAAAATCAATAAAAATTCGGGTGGTACTGCCAAGTGAACTGGAACTCGGTATCGTGGACTTGACAGGAATTAACTGAGTGACAAACTGAATGTACCAAGCCAAGACCATGTACTAGTGAAGAATGACTTGTCACCTGTGTGTGGGATTAGATGGTGAAGATTGTTCAGCTGGTATGGTCAAGTGAACCAAAGCTTGGTGTTGTGTACTTAACAGGTCTTCAGCATCAGCAGATATGCTCTAGTATACAACTCACCGGCAAGAAAATCCTAGAGCAATGGACCTGTTGCTCAAGTAAGCTTTGGTAGAGTAACAGTCAAAGCAACAAATCAGGTAGAATCAAGGATACCACCGGATGTGTCAAGTCTACGATACTGAGCCCCAGCTCATTTGGTAATACTGACCGACCGACCCTTACCCATACCATCCCTCATTCATACATGATCTTGACCCGGTATATTCGGTACATTATCTGGAACCCTCCTCTCTTCCCATCCCTTCTATCTTCAATTATTCTCACACCCTCCACCCATCCATTTACCCATTCCCCTCTGGACACTATTATTTCACTTGCTATTCAGACATGGCCTTATTGTTTTATCTTTGTGTCAGGCACCGTACATACTGACAGGCCTCGGGAAGGCCGAAGGGGTCAGACGGGTAAAGGCCAAGTCCTGCAGGCTAGAAGTAGTGGCATGGCTTCAACGTGCTCGTGCGTTGCACCCTACTTCCCATGCGTGCCACCGATTTGGGACAGAGGGATACCCGGGAGAGTGCCGAGAGTGTCGGCCCAGGTAAAGGACTTGGGACAGGAGAGGGGAGGACAAGAAGGCGTAAACCTAGTTGATTTCCAGAACGAAGAACCATCTACATACATTGGCTACTTATATAGGCTAATAAGTGAGATGTGGAACAGAGTGGCACAAGGAATGGAGAACAATAAGGTATGAAGAAACATGTGGAGGTATTGTCCACAATGATCAGGAATAGAACAAGGAATGTGGACAACAATAGAACAATAAAGTATGGCCGGGGACAAAAGAGTGAGTGAGAATAGAACAATGGGAGTGGCCAAACATAAAACAATAGGGCCACTGCCGAGTGGCAACAAGGAGTGAATGTCCCAAAGGTAAACAGACAAGGGGAAGGATAGGGAATGAAGGAATGACAAAGGATAGAGGGGACAGGATGATGAAAGTAAACCAAATGATGAGCCAAATGTACCGGACCGAGGCCATGTACTGGCGAGGGATGCCTTGTCACTGGTGTGTGAGACTAAAAGGCAAGGGTTGTTCGGTCGGTACTACCAAGTGAACCAGAGCTTGGTATCCGGGGCTTGACACTTTGGTCATTTTTCCATTGTTCTATTCTTTCCACTCCCTCATTATCTTATTCTCAGCCATATTCCATTATTCTATCCTCGCTTACATTTCTTATTCTATTTGTAAAGCCCACAATACCATGCTCTTATTTACTCGGCAGTACCGACCAACCAACCCTTACCATATCATCCCTCACCAGTGTGTGGCCTCGGCTCAGTACATTCGGTTCATCATTTGGTTCATTCTCTCTATCCCACCCTCCTATTCTTTATCATTATTTTATCCCCTGTCCTTCCCCTTGCCTGTTTACCCTCAGGATACTCACTATTTGTTGCCACTCGGCAGTGGCCCTATTGTTTTATGTTCAGCCACTCTCCATTGTTCTATTCTCACTCACTCTTTTTGTCCTCGGCCATACTTCATTGTTCTATTGTTGTCCACATTCTTTGTTCTATTCTTGATCATTGTGGACAATACTTCCACATGATTCTTCATACCTTATTGTTCTCCATTCCTTGTGCCACTCTGTTCCACATCTCACTTATTAGCCTATATAAGTAGCCAATGTATGTAGATGGTTCTTTGTTCTGGAAATCAACTAGGTTTACGCCTTCTTGTCCTCCCTTCTCCTGTCCCAAGTCCTTTACCTGGGCTGACACTCTTGGCACTCTCCCAGGTATCTCTTCTGTCCCAAATCAGTGGCATGCATGGGAAGTAGGGCACAACGCGCGAGCACGTTGAAGCCATGCCACTATTCCTGGCCTGCAGGACTTGGCCACTCCTCGGCATTCCCAGAGCCTGATACTATTCTTGATCACTGTGGACAATACCTCTACATGATCTTTCATACCTTATTGTTTCCATTCCTTATGCCACCCTGTTCCACATCTTGCTTCTTAACCTATATAAGTAGCAGATGTATGTAGATAGTTCCTCACTCTGAATATCAACTTGGTTGCATCCCCATGCCCGCCTTTCCTCTGTCTAAAGTCCTTCACTCGGGCTGACACTCTTGACATCTTCCTGGGTCTTTCTTCTGTCCAAATCAGTGGCACACATGGAACAGCAGGGTGCAATGCATGAGCATGTTGAAGCCTAGCTACCTCAAACGGTCTGCAGGACTTGACCAACTCCTGTCTGCATTATTGGCATTACCAAGACTTAACAGGATGCCGAAGTTGTAGAAATGGCCTTGATATTTGCACAAGGCATCACACCGGTAGTAGAAATGACATTTACATCAATCCAGGTGGTTGGTTTAATGGCCAAAGATATAGATTTCAAATAAACAAATCTGTCATTTAGATGATGCTGGTGTCAGGGGAACCCCTGATCATGAATCCCAACCAGTGTCGACCCACCCATATTCCACACCCACTGACCGAGATCTGTTCGACCCACTCATGGCAGTACCGAGCGTACCGCGCACCGAACCATCATCCCTGTTGGCGAGCACCCTTCAGAAGCATCAACTATAACCCTTGGCTCCCCTTTCATCGTTTGTTCTCAGTGTCGAGGCCCTGGCGGAAATTCCCAGTCGGTATGGAAGGTGATGCCCAGTAGAGCGCAGAGCACCATAGCAATGGTGCTTATATACAGTAGTCAGTGGGCAAAGGGTTCCCTAGAGTTTTCTCTTTGGATCCCCCTTTGCCAGATAGGCTAGTCTCCATGTATTAGGTACCATACTAAACCTTTGGATCCCCCTTCGCCAGTGCGCCGCCCCAGGGTAGAACGCCTGCTTAGGTTGCCCTTACAGTAGAAAACTCTCTCCTTCAAGCACGGGCTGCCCCTTCATACGACTCCAAATTGAATTTCTTCGGAAATAGCGACAGCAGCAGCCCCTCCTCATTCACTTACAAAAAAACCTTATTCTCCATGGACTTGCCATTGGCCCAGGAGTTATTGGACCAACTGGCCAGTATAGAACAGGAGTTACTAAGAGAAAGAAGAGAGAAGCAGGATCTAGAGATGAGGCTGAACGTGCTGCAGGTGACCACAACGAATCTAGTGGCGGGCCTCTAGACCCATGTTTGGCAGCCTGCGAAATGAATGGTAGAACCCACCAAGCCCTCCGAGTTCGATGGTGACCATTTGCATGGGCGTGCATTCATGCAGTCTTGCACCTTGTACCTCGGCGTCTGTGCTGCCGATTTCCCCGACAAGCAGTCTCAGATCCTCTGGGCACTGTCCTTTATGAAGACAGGGAGAGCAGCGACCTTCTCCAGCCAAGTGTTCACACATGAAGCAAAAACAGGCAGGCCGCTCTATGCCAACCGGAAGGCCTTTGTGGAAGCCTTTCGGGAACACTTCTACCCCCTGCATGAGGCCACTGAGGCAGCAAACCAATTAGAGTCGCGCCAGTACCACCAAGGCAAGCGTTTGGTTGACGAGTATATCGACCAATTCGAAGACCTAGTTGGAAAGGCCGAATACACAGATGGACGGTCCATTGTTATGAAGTTCCGACGAGGCCTCGACCCCACTATCCAAAGTTGTATCGCACTGATGCTAGATGGGAGACCGAAGGATGATGACATCTCGGCATGGTACACTGCAGCATGAGCGGTGGCTCTCACACGTGCAGCAAACGAAGCCTTTCAGGGGCCTCGATTCCCATCACTACATGCCTCCATGCCACAGCCTAGCCAAAAGCCCATCGAACCCTCGACCAAGCAAGCAATGCCCGCTCCCCCTAGAACATCGTTGGCCCTTATTCCCCCGATGCCACCCCTTGGGCCCATGCCAATGGACGTCGATGCAACTAGGTGGTGGAATCCTCTGCCGCTCACGTGCTGATGATGTGGCAAGGCCGGCCACTTTGCCCAAGAATGCCCTCAGGCATATGATGTGCGTTTCATGATGGCAGAAGAGTGTGAAGAGATGCTAGAGTACTGGATAGTCTCCACGAACCTTCGAGATACCGACAAGGCCAGAGAGGTTGAAGATGTGGATTCGGGGGATTTTGCCTAAGGCAGCAAGTAAAGGATGTGCCCTCGCTGCCCTTGTTTAATCGCTTTGCTGCTCTGTCTATAGACTCTAATATGGAGAATACAACTCGGGATTCAGATGATGATGCCTCAGCCATAAGCAATACAGACACTCCTGAACTGACTCCACCGAAACTACCATTCCCCCTTCCTAGGTTGAAACATTGGGAACGCAGTCTCCTGAAACATTACGTAGTGGCTTCCACCCCCTCGCTGAATTCCCTGAACCTCAAGGTAGAGATACAGACTACCGACACTGCCGAGGTTAAGGGAGTAACTGCCCTACTAGACAGCGGAGCTATGGGACTGTTCATAGACCGGAAGTTTGCGGTTGCCGAAAGATTGAACTTGCACCCGTTAACTTGACCTGCACCAGTGTACAATGTTGATGGTACCCCAAATGAGGGAGGAGCAATCCGACACGTTGTCGATGTGATCTTATGCTACTGAGACCACTCGGAACGGGCCGTGTTTGCTGTGACCAATCTAGGGAAGCACAACATGATCCTTGGCTATCCCTGGCTCTGCAATCATAACCCTGAAGTCAACTGGTGTATGCAAGAAGTCATGCTAAGCTGGTGCTCTGCCCAATGCCACACCTGCTGGGTTAAGCTAGAGAAAGAACGTCGGGAGAAAATGGCAGTTTGGACTCTTTGGACCGGCCCCTTGCCAGGCATGATGACCGATGAGTCAGAAGACTGCGAAGGTATCGAGGACAGTGTGCCCTTCCTCGAACCAGGTGATCACCTTTTCACAACCATGGCCCCCCCGGATGTTCCGATCGCTACCATTGCGGCTGCCACAACTGCACAGCAATTGGCCAAACGGGCCCTCTGGAGCACCCCTCCCAAAGAGAAAGGGATGATCCCACCCTATCTCCAAGACTTTAATGACCTCTTCGAGAAGGAGTCCTTCAATTCTCTCCCCGAGCAGAGGACGTGGGACCATGTGATCGAACTGGAGCCCAGAGCAAAACTCTCGGCTTGTAAAGTATACCCTCTCTCTCTGAGCGAACAGCGAGAACTGGATGAGTTCTTACGGGAGAACCTGCATATGGGATGCATCTGCCCCTTGAAATCTCCCATGGGAAGCCCCGTGTTTTTTATCAAGAAAAAGGATGGCTCCCTTTGACTGGTCCAGGACTATCGGGTACTCAATGCGATGATGGTGAAGAACTGGTACCCCCTTCCCATCATCTCAGAGCTCATTGCACAACTTTGAGGAGCCAAGTACTTCACCAAGTTGGATGTGCAATGGGGGTTCAATAATGTATGGATTAAGGAGGGAGATGAGTGGAAAGCAGCGTTCCGCATGAACCGGGGACTGTTCGAGCCCCTTGTCATGTTCTTCGGCCTCACTAATAGCCCCGTGATGTTCCAGACCATGATGAACAACATCTTCCAGGACCTTGTAATGGAGGGACATGTGTGTGTGTACCTGGATGACATCCTCATCTTCACCGAGACTCTTGAAGAGCATCGACGAGTCATTCAGGAGGTCCTTGAACGACTAAGGGTCCACAAACTCTATCTTTTGCCGGAGAAGTGTGAGTTTGAACAGACCAGGATCGAGTACTTGGGCCTCATTATATCTCATGGCAAGGTGGAAATGGACCCCGTCAAGGTGAAAGGAGTCACGGGTTGGCTGACTCATTCAAACCGAAAAGAGGTGCAGGCCTTCCTGGGCTTCGCCAATTTCTATCAGAGGTTCATCGAGATATTCTCGCACCACACCAGGCCGTTGTTTGAACTTGTGAAGAAGGACGCAAAGTGGAAGGGGGAGATGAGGAATGGACAGCCTTCGAAGGGCTCAAGACAAAGTTCACGATGGCGCCCATCCTCGGGTTCGCCGACGATACCCGCCCTTACCGAGTGGAAGCAGACAGCTCTGATGTAGCCACGGGGGCGGTCCTTTTGCAGCAGTTGCGCAAGGATGGCAAGTGGCACCCAATCACCTTTTACTCAAAAAGCCTCTCCCCAGTGGAGAGGAACTACGAGATCCACGATAAGGAGATGCTCGCTATCATCCAGGCATTGGAAGAGTGGAGACACTTCTTGGAGGGCGCTGAACACAGCATCAAGATCTGGACCGACCACAAGAACCTAGAGTACTTCCAATCCTCGAAGAAGTTGAACCAGCGACAAGCCCACTGGTCCCTCTACCTCTCGCATTTCAACTTCAACCTGTGGCACAGACCGGGAGTAGCGATGGGGAAGTCCGACGTGCTTTTGCGTCGGTCAGACCATGGATTGGGCGTGGGCGACAATAGAGACCTAGTCTTGCTCCGACCGGAGCTGTTCGTGATACGGGCCCTAGAAGGAGTGGTGCTGGAAGGGGAAGAGTGGGGGATCACCCGAGAACTGAAGAGGGTACTGACCGGAGGGACACTAGAGGATGAAGTGGCGGAGGCGGTGAGGAAACTGCAGGAAGCAGGAGGGAGGTCATTGGTTTCGGCCGAATGGGCGGAGTCCAATGGGTTGTTGACCTTCCGAGGCAAGGCATACGTTCCAGACGTGGGAGGCCTCTGGCAATGGATCGTAGCCCATCACCATGACTCCAAGGTGGCCGGGCATCCCAGTCGCTGGAAGACCCTTGAACTTGTCTCCCAAAACTACTGGTGGCCTCACATGTCTCGATACATCGGCAAGTACACCAAGATGTGCAACCTGTGCCTATGGATGAAGGTCTAGAGACAACGACTGGTCAGGGAACTCCACCCGCTCCCGATCCCTGAGACACGGTGGGATACCATAAGTGTAGACTTTGTAGTGGAGCTCCCCAACATGCATGGGTATGACACCGTGATGAATGTGGTAGACTTGGTATCAAAACGGGCACACTTCATACCGACCCACATGACAGTAACAGCAGCCGGAGCAGCACAACTCTTCCTACACCATGTTTGGAAGCTGCATGGGTTGCCAAGGGTGGTGGTGTCTGACCGAGGGGTGCAGTTCGTCTGCAAGTTCACACGGGAGCTCTACTGCTTACTAGGCATTCGCTTGGCAGCCTCTATGGCCTACCACCCACAGATGGATGGTCAGACCAAACGAGTGAACCAAGAACTGGAACAGTACCTGTGTGTCAGGGGACGACCCTCTTTAAACTCCAGTCCAACTCCGAGGTTCCATTACAAACCCCGATCAGTTCCGAGGCCTGATACAGGTCCGAAGTCCTACTTCGAACTCCGACCAACTCCAAGGCTAAAAAGCCCAGAAACCACCGAGTAGAGACAGAAAGGCCTTAACACATGATGACTAGAACTCGGAACAGATACCCGAACCTCGGAC
>QLPI01008310.1:0-18330 GCA_003314275.1 Chroogomphus rutilus
TGAAGTGACAACCGGAACAAACAGTAACTATATATACTCGGAAGAAATAGGCTCCACACCTCAGTGAAATGCGGAACATATGAGTCACCCTTGGAAACCACCAAGTAATGCAAGAAAATGGGAATGTAAGGAAAGACAAAGAATAAAAGAATTGTCAACCAACAATAAAGAAAGAAAGCAGTGTCAGACCAAAGTGAAGTAGATAGGTGCTGACTGTGTATAATCTTAACAAACACTTCTGTATCGGCCCAGATGTCAGGTTGCATATGTGGTATGGGAGGAGATCGCAGCTCGATGTGAACCGAGGACCCTGTAAGTCTCTCTCTCTTTCTGTGTGTGTGTGTGTGTGTTGTCATGTCATTGAACTTTCCGGAACTAATCGACATTGTTATATAGACGAAAACGCAGAGGCAGTACTCGCAGCAGCCGCACGCAAGGAGATAGCGTACCTGGAACGTTTTGGTCAACCTCTGCTCCCGTTCCAGCGCGGGAGAAGGGAGGCGTACAAGTACGAGAAGCAGTCGCCTCTGGACCACATCAAGAATCTCCAACGCTACCTTCTCATGGCCTCTTCGCTCATTCCCAACAACCGATCCCTCCGAGCATTCTGCATCCGTCATCCTGATCTCCAGCCGAGCAACGTCATGGTGTCAACCTCGCCAGACTCTGGCCAGCTGGAGATTATAGCCCTGCTCGACTGGCAACACGCTCCCATCCTGCCCCGCTTCCTCCTCGCCGGTATACCAGATCGACTTCAGAACTACGATGACCCGGACTCGCGGAACCTCATCCCACCGTCATTTCCACCGAATGCGGACAATATGGAAGAATCCGAGCTGATGGAAGCCGTTGGACTCCACCACGCCCGTCTCGTCCACTTCCACTACGCCAAGGGCACGGAAGAGCTCAACAATCTCCACCATGACGCCCTATCGGACTCGGTGTCTATCTTCATCCGTCCCCTCTTCTACCAAGCTGGTGCTCCCTGGGAGGCTGAGACGCACGACCTCAAGGCTCTGCTGATCGAGGCGACTGAGCAGTGGGGGAAGCTTGCGGGGGCAGGCGTTCCGTGCCCCGTCGAGTTCGAGCCTGACGACGTGAGCAAGACGAAGGCGTTTAGTGAGAGGCTGCAGCTGTCCGACGAGAACGTCCAGAACATACGAGGCATGATCGGTTTCGAGACGGAGACGTGGGTCCCTAGCGACGAATACAGGAAGGCCAAGGCCCTCGCCAAGCTGGTGAAGCTGAAGGTGTTGATGGCGATTCCGAAGGGAGAGCTCCGAGACAAGACTGAGGCGAATTGGTTCTTAGACGATATGGACGAGGAAGATTACATGTAAGGTAGCGGACAAACGGTTTCCGCTAAGGTCACGTGACTCAAGTGTCATGCTCACCATTTTGCACAAGGAAAGGATCTGGCGGCATTGACAAAAAAATTATTCTAAGACCACAGATCAATGGCATAGAACTATATGTACATAGTGTTGGTTTTAATTTTTGAAAAAAAAATCACTATTGCAAGTGTAGTATATCCAAACTTCTAAACCTCTTCTTAAAATTCATAATCACATTTTTTAAGCAGTCTGACACTGTTAAAAAATTTTTGGTCACAAAATTTTTGGACTGATGTAATCACCTATATAAGGAAATATTCCATATATAGAAAGTCATTCCCACTGGTAATAGTGACAGTCCTGGGTGTCTGTTGCTGTCAAAAATCTACTAGAAGATGCCTAAACTCAAGAGAAGCCAGACAGTATCTAACCTTGGGACCCATGCCATCAAGGTTTAACCCTTTAATCTATTCAGGATGAATTGTTGACAAGAATTTCCCTACAGAAGCAGAAAATTATGCAACCTGATTCAAATAGGGAGGGATCTGAAAGCCTATCATTCAGTGGAGATTTTTCACAAAGCCCAAGTTCACCAGCATCTACTTTGTCTCAGCTATCAGTGGACAATGATGTCCTGGTGGATGACCTCAATGGCCTTGAGAAGTGGCTTACAAAGGGAAAAAACAATTGGCAAAATTATTTGGATCACAAAGCAGTGACAAAACTAAGCAACAGGACCATACAAGAAAAAAGGCACAGTCCAATCCATAAGGACACAACAGCACAATAAAAAGAAACAATGGGACTGGACATCAAAAATGCAGAATGGAGGTTTTGGTGATATACGTGTCCTTCTTGGTGGCATGTCATCAAAGCAGCCACCTGCTCTCAAAGGAGTCAAAGTAGATTCAGATTCAGATCAAGGGAGTACAATATTGGAGACTATAGATGAGGAAGAAGATGACATACCCATAGTTACCCAAGTTAATGGGCCAGAGTGAGAGGAGGATAACCTGGGCAACATTCCTATCCTAAGGTTGTTCAGGACAATGTTGAAACTATCCCAGAGTGGACTCTATCACGATGTCAAGTACCGTACCGAGACACGTCTATTTGGCAATGCCGACCGAGCAATCACCCCATATCCGCGACCAAATACCTGCGTGGCATGCATAACATTTGGTACGCCGGTTTCGGCTCGGCATGTCCACCATCCACACTCCCTGTCCCCACCCCTCGGTCCGTTTCACCTCGGGACTTCCTGTCCTTGTACTATCCTCGGTTACCAGCCTTGTCTTATAGTCTGGCACCTCCTATTGTCCTATCTTTGGACACATTCTATTGTCCTGTCTTTTATTGTCTTATCCCCACGTTGCATTCCTTATTCTAATTTTATTCGTTGTGGACAACAACCACATGCTCTGCATACCTTATTGTCTCACATTCCTTATTCCACATGTCGCTTCTTAACCTATATAAGTAGGACATGGATGTACATACTTCTTCATTCTGGGTATCGACTAGGCTTAGGCCCTTCTACCTTCTTCTCTTCTGTTAAGTCCTCGACTCGGGCTGGCATCCTCAGCATCCCCCCGAGTATCTGTCTATTGCAAATACAGTGGCACGCACGGCAAGTAGGGCACAACGCACGAGTATGTTGAAGCCAACACCACTACTCTTGGCCTGCAGGACTTGGCCATAGTCCGCCCGACCTTTCGACAACACCCCTCGGCAGTACCGAAGTCCGTCAGTTATCCGACGCTTGACACACGACCATCACCCACACTACCATCAAATCCTGACCTTGTCAACCTACAAATTTCAGATCTTAAGCAAATTCTACAACCAGAAAGGAAGGCAAGTGATGGCTATATAGACCCAGGCTTTGATTACACACTTTGCACATGCCTTGAGCTAATGGATATCTTCCTCCACATTTATCGCTTTAATGGATACCAAGGATGAATTGCAGCATCCAAGCAAGCAGCAAGCATTGCAGGCAAGAATCCAGAATAGATGGCAAGACGGCTACATGAGTGGATACACAATTTCATCAGTGATCCAACAAACCTACCAAAACATAAGTATGGGCAATTCAATTCAACAATTCTGGAGGATGAAGATTTGGCACAAGAAATCTGTTTGCACCTGCAATCAAAAGGCAAATATGTCTGTGCCATGGATGTGGTTCAGTTCCTTCATACACCAGAAATGAAGGAGAGGCTTAACTTGGAAAAGTTGATTTCTGAACAAACAGCATGTAGGTGGATGGCAAAAATGGATTACTGTTGGAAGAAAGAGCCAAAAGGTCAATATAAGGATGGCCATAAGCGTAAAGATATTGTTGCTTACTGACAAAATATCTTTCTCCCATTTGTGACCTCCATCTGACCCCATATATGCTAATAGACCAAGGATGGCACACTTGAAACCAGTTGGAAGGCAGCCAAGGCCTGGATAAGCCTGTTGTAATCTAGGTACATGATGAGTCAACCTTTTACGCACATGATTGTCGTGTTTTATGTTGGGTTCACTCAAGTGAGAGTGCAAAACCATATGCAAAAGGTGAAGGGCCATCACAAATGGTTGCAGATTTTGTGTCACCAGACTATAGCTGGTTGCAAGCAAAAAATAGGTGAGTCAGTTGCAAGCAATATTGCAAAGAAAACCACATGCTTATGAATGATTTTCAGCAATGACAGGACTAGGGTTATGTTCAAAGCAGGAAAGAATCATGATGGTTACTTCACCAATGATGCAATCCTTAAATAGGCAAATCAAGCTATGGACATTCTTGATAAGGATTACCATGATGACACACATGTGTTTTTTTATGACAATGCCAAAACTCACACAGCACATTGCTCAAATGCACTTTAGCCAAGCACATGCCTGTCAAACCTCCTAAGGATACAGCCTCCAACTTCCTATGCAGTGTCAAAGGTCCCAATGGTACAGTGCACAAAGTCCCAATACAGGATGGGCAATTTCTTGATGACATCCCACAATCATTGTATTTTCCAATTGGCCATTCACAGGCTGGTCTGTTCAAAGGCATGTGCATAATTATCCAAGAACATATTGATCATGGAGCACATTTGCCAGATCCCACACACTTATTGGCACAATGTTAACAGTTTAAGTATGTACCTGGGCAAACCAACTGCTGTTGCCATCGGATTCTATTCAATGAACCAGATTTTGTTGGGAAGAAATCCAAACTTGAGGAGCTTGTTGAATCACATGGGTATCAGATGATTGTCTATCCAAAATTCCATTGTGAGGTCAGCTTTATTGAACAATGCTGGGGATTTGCTAAGAGGGTGTACCTTAAGTTTCCTGCATCATCATCAGAAGCTGATCTTGAAAGAAATGTTATTCTTGCTCTGAATACTGTGCCTTTGGATTCAATAAGAAGGTATGTCATACACTTATCTCTTATCTGCTATACTCCCATTGCATTTGTATGCTGTTTCAGTCAGTCATTGACACTTGTTTCTTTCAGATTCTCCACAAGATCATTACAGTTTATGGATACATATCAGAAAGGCCTCACAGGTAGCCAAGCAGCTTGGGCCAGTCGGAAATACCAAGGTCACCATACCTTGCCAGATACTATTCTAGCTGAGTGCCAAGCTTTGGGAATGCTGAGGTGTTAGATGGGAACAGCCAAGTCCTACGGGCTGGAAGTAGTGGCTTTGGCTTCGACATGCTCATGTGTTGTGTCCTACTCTCCGTGTGTTCCACTGATTTTCAACAGATGGGATGCTCAGGAGGATGCTGAGGATGCCAGCCCAAGTAGAGGACTTCACAGAGGAGGAGAAGGTAGAAGGGCCTAAGCCTAGTCGATACCCAGAATGAGGAAATATATACATGCATGCCCTACTTATATAGGTTTAAGAAGTGGCATGTAGAATAAGGAATGTGAGACAATAAGGTATGCAGAGCATGTCGGTATTGTCCACAATGAGTAAAATTAGAATGAAGGAATGCAATCGGGAATAGAACAATAAAAGATAGAATTATAGAAATGTGGCCAAGGATAGGACAATAGGGGGTTCCCGATTATAAAACAATGGTTGCGACCGAAGATAAAACAAGGACAGGAAGTTACAAGATAAGGCAGATTGAGGAATGAGGAGTAGGTGTGGTGCGATTAATGGATGGTGAGTTGCATAGAGTATGTGAGGGATAATAGATAGGGAATGTGGGTGGTGGATATGCCAAGCTGAGACCGGCATACCAAGTGACGTGCATGTGGTGTGGACACTTGTACATGGACATAGGATGACTGCTCGGTCGGCACTGCCGAATTACCAGGTCTCGGTACATGTACTTGATACTGAGTTGGACAAGGCTGATATTATATAGTACAGCTAAATCATTATTTCCAAAAAAAATTGCCATCCTCTATAGCAGAATACTTGTTTTTTTCAAATTTTTTCTGACAATGAAATATTTTGTGTTTGTGACCATGACTGTCACATCATGTGACCTTAGTGGAAACTGTTTGTCTGCTACCTTAGTAGCAAAAAATTGAGCTCAAAAGAGCTCGCTAATACAAGATATATACTACTCTAGGATTATATCTGATCATCTAATCTGCTTCTATCACTTTCTTCTCCTTCCCTTTTTCCACTGACTTGCCCCCCTTCTCTACCAGTTCCCCTTTCAAGGTCAAGTCAATGAGTGAAATGGTCAATGGGTGAAATGAACTTCTTTAGGATGCAATTATCCATCACATGCCCTCTGGTATGGCATCTGGTGCAGTTGTCATCATTGTGAATTTTCCATCTCAATGATCCAATTTTCCATACCCTTTCATAGCCATGCAGTGTATCCATAACCATTTCTGTATCATCCCCTGAGCCTGACCCTCCTGGGGACCCTCCCTCAACCCTGTTGAAGGTAAGTTCTATATGCCAGGATGACTTGTGTTTGTTACCATTCCATTAGTGTCATTTTCTTATAATGGGGGGAAGGGGGGGTCTTCAGCCTTCCTATGAGTTTTTCCATTATCACTTTTTCCACTTCAGCCTACTCTAGGTTGACAGGGACGTTCGAGATCCTATAGTATTGCACCTTACCCAGTTCCCAGGGGAACTCGATGTATACTATTGTCACCTCACACTCAACCACCCTCCACCACCTATTGTTCAACACCCTGTTTTTGTTACACCCTTGCAGGAGTGTCAGCAGGGCCCAAACTTCTGGGTTGGGGGTGTTTGCATTTGATTTTGGCATCTGGATCAATTTGAGACTGAACACTTCTACTTCAGTCTCTTTCCCGCTCTACAGTAACCTATTCATGGTTGACTCAATCCTGTCCATGAGCCCCCTTTTCTGAAAAATCTCAATGACTTTCATCCATATACCGTTGCCAGCAGGATGTGGTTGTATTTTTTCCAGAGTTTGCCTCTTTCTTCTGAGTTATATGCATAAGCTTCATATACCCTGTCAGGGTATATTCTGGCTTCCTCAAGCACATCTTCTGGGACTACCGATCCTTCCACCATTAATGTGTACTGAGGGCCCATGTGGAACCCTGCTGGGATCCACAGAGGTTCCTTCCTGCCTTTGTCACCTCCTTGTATGGCGAAGAGTTTTTCAATTGCCAAGCTACTAGTGCTGCCCCTTTTGGCCCTGAGCTGACTGGTTCTTGCTGCTTTTGATGAGCCAGAACCTGCGGATGGGTCAATCCTGTCCTGACTCTTTGAGGGGGTAGATGTAGTGTTGGATAAAATAATGGTCAGATGTTCTGAGGTAAGATGGGTCAAGGAGTAAGGAGTGGATAGGGTAGGATTAATGGATGGTGAATGAGGCAAAGTGGATGAGGGATAGGGACGAGGAATGTGGATGGTGGATGTACCAAGCCGAGACTGGCGTACCAAGTGACTTGCATGTGGCTTGTACACTTGTGCATGGATGTAGTCTGACTGCTCGGTCGGCACTGCCAAATTACTGGACACTCGGTATGTATACTTCACAGTATCCCCCCTCTAGTAGCTGAACCCATGAAGCCAGTGGGTAGGGTTTAAAATAGAGTTCCGGACACTGATGTGATATTATGGATTGTTTGGGAAATTTCCCAGGCTTCCCATCAGCCAACCACATCAATCTATTCCCATCAAAATCTAAATCAAGAAAAATGGATGCCAAGACCGATGACAAAGAGCGGTGGTTTGAGGAGAGATGGATTGCCCATCAGTACAAGCAAGAGGAGAAGGGAAAGGTAGAGCAGGTAATGCAAGAGGCCATCGAGGGCCCAAAGGAGGCAGATGAGGAGGACACTGTAGCAGAGGCGGCAGCCCAGGAAACAGCCGAGAAGGCTGCTACTACAAAACAGGCAGTGGAGAATCAGGCAGCTGTGGAAGGTGGCTGAAGTGAAAAGTTGGGCCAACGAGGGCATGGCCTCGACTGCTGCTGAGCAGGCAGCTGAGATAGAAGCAGCACTCGCTGCAGGAGATAGGCGAGAGGCTGATGCAGCCGCCCAGGTAAACATTGATCAGCAGGTAGAAGGGGGCCATAAGACTGAAGACAAACAGGCTGAACAGGCCAGACAGACAGGGAAAGAGGTCCCTGAGGATACGATCAGGGAGAATGCCTCTCAGGATGTGGAAATACAGGTCAAAATACCCCAAATCCAGGGTGTTAATGTTGTGGGGGCTCCCAAGCACTCGGAGATACCAAAGGTTCCTATGTACAAGAGGGGTAGGAGTGCAGAAGCAGGGCCCATTAAAGGGCCAGAGACGCGAGGGAGGGGTAAGGGTAAGTGGCCAAAGGGGGCCTAGGTGAGTTTGTTTTGTTAAAGTTTTATTTATTTATTTCTTGATTTTCTTTTCATATAGTGCACAGAGGAGACCCTTAAAAGGTGGTCTCCTACCGCTCACCCACTGTGTGAGAAGTGCACAAAGCATAACCACAAGTGCAGGGTCCCAGGGCCTAGGGCCACATGCTGGGAATCCAAATGGCAGAAGGTGAGGTGCAATTTGACTACACCATAGGCATTGCAGGCAAAGAGTCAGCCCATCCTTCGAGATTCCAATGAGAAGACAGGGGTGGAGAGTGAAGAGGGGTTGGAGGACAATGGGGAAAAGGAGGAGGAAGATGAGGTGCAGGAGCCACCGAGAAAGAGGCCGAGGTGGGCTTGTACTATCAAGCCGAGTAGGGGGACACCCGGGGTGGAAGTACCATGGGCTGAGCCATCATTTGGAAAGAGAATGGTGGAGCTGTTAGAGGAGCTCCTCAGGAGTCACTACCAGATGGAGAGGATACTATTCCTCATGGTAGGGATAAGTTTGGGAGGTTCAGGGAATGCAGGAGGACTGGGAGAGTTAGACAGGGAAGAGGATGAGCTGAAGGATGATAGGGATGAAGAGGTAGTCAAGGAGGAAGGAAAAGGGAAAGGGAAGAAGAAGGACAGAATAATAGGATGTGTCCTAGGATAAGATAATAGGAAATGCCCGATTATAAAACAAGGCTATAACTAAGGATAACACAAGGGCAGGAAGTCCCGAGGTGAGGCGGACCGAGGGGTGAGGAGTAGGCGTGGGATGGAAATGAGGGGTGTGACCGATATGTGCGTCTGGCCGAGAACAACTCATTGAATGGTTTGTACTTGGTTACTAATGGAGTATTTTAGTCGGTACCGCCGAGTTATTGGATCCTTGGTACGTGTACTTGACAGTGGTCACCCTTCAGAAGTGTCAACCATAACTATCGGCCCTCCTCTTGTTGGTCACTCCTAGTGTCGGGACCCTGGTGGAACTTCCTGGTTGGTATGGAGAATGATTCCCAGTATAGTATGGAGCACCATAGTGATGGTGTGTTAGGAACTGTATTCTGGCATGCCTGACTATTCATTTCAGCCCACTCAGCCCAACTCCACCTTTTCTCACCTATTTAACTATACACCCTCAGCCTATGGACTATATACACCTCGTGTATCCATCTTGGTGTCTGTCAGGCTTCAGGAACTGACAAGCTTCGGGACTGCCGAAATATTGGGTGGATAATGGCCAAGTCCTGCAGGCCAAGAGTAGTAGCATTGGCTTTAACGTACTCGTGCGTTGCGCCCTACCTGCCATGTGTGCCACTGATTTGCAACAGACAGATACTTGGGAGGATGCTGATGATGCCAGCCCGAGTCGGGGACTTAACAGAGGGAAAGAAGGTAGAAGGGTCTAAGCCTAGTTGATACCCAGAATGAGGAAATATGTACATGCATGTCCTACTTATATAGGTTTAAGAGGCGACATGTGGAATAAGGAATGTGGAACAATAAGGTATGCAGAACATGTGGGAGTATTGTCCACAGCGAGTAAAATTAGAATGAAGGAATGCAAATGGAATGAAACAATAAAAGATAGAATAATAGGAATACGGTCAGGGATAGGACAGTAGAGAGTGCCAGGATATAAAACAATAAGGCCATGGCTGAGGATAATACAAGGACAGGAAGTCCTGAGGTAAGGTGGGTTGAGGGTTATGGAGCAAATGGTGTGGGATTAATGAATGGTGAGTGAGGTAGAGCATGAGGGGTAATTGGCAAGGTGT
The DNA here is from genome assembly GCA_003314275.1 of Chroogomphus rutilus. Lineage (NCBI taxonomy): Eukaryota > Fungi > Basidiomycota > Agaricomycetes > Boletales > Gomphidiaceae > Chroogomphus > Chroogomphus rutilus. The sequence continues at coordinate 9,891 of QLPI01008310.1, forward strand.
GTAGGTGGTGGATGTGCTGAGCCAAGACCAGCGTACCAAGTGACGTGCATGCGGCATGGACACTTGTACATGGACATAGGATGGTTACTCAGTCAGCACTGCCGAATTACCAGGTCTCAGTACGTGTACTTGACAGTGTCATATGCTCCTGTCAATTCACTCCACTCATTTACGTCAAACTCCATATGCTCACAATTCCATTCTGTCTTCATTTACGTTTAATATCCTTTCATTTACATTCCACTCCATTTTGATTTATTCGCAATTCTGTTCTGTCTCTTATATCTGATCTGCTATTACATTCCTTAGGATAACTCCATTGGGAATCGGGGTGACACATTACCCCCAATGTCATGGAGGAGATCAAGATTGGGATGTAGTATTTCCGTTTATGCTTTTCACGATCTTCAGCTTTCTTATCTATTATAGGAATCTAGTCAACTCCTAGTAGATTTGAAAGTAGTGTAAAGATCTTGTACATTCAGTAGTTCGGTCTTCAGTCAGATGATCGACTTTGATTTTGACTAAGCTATTTCTTTCTGTCTCGCTATTCTGAAATTAGAGACCAGTGCAATCTGGTGGGTGCAACATACAAGTTGAAGCCATGCCCTACTCTAAACCTTGCCATTGTTTATCTTTGGGAGATATTACATTTAATTACAATTACGTTATTCCTTCACATAGTAACAGTATACTTAATTTGTCTTGTCTTCTTATTTCTGAGTTTCCTCTTGTTACACTCTTAGATTGTGGTTCTTCAGACTGCTTTATTGAATCACAAGTTGTGTAAAAATATTCTTTGCCTACTAAATCGGTTCCTGCTATTCCATTGAAATTATTTGACAGTTCTACTAACTCTGTCATTACTCAGACCACTATGATTCCTATCCAATTTCCAACCAGTGAACTTCAGAACATTACTTTCTATGTAACATCGTTGGACAGCAGTTGCTCCACAGTACTTGGCTTTAACTGGCTCACCTGCTACAATCCATCGATTGACTGGGTATTGGGCAGTATAACTTTCAAGGCTACAGAACTAACCACTGCTCCAATACCTCAGGCCTCAACTGCTCCTTCACACTCCAGCACTTCACTTCCAAGCAATCCATCACCATCTCCAAAGTTGGAGGTGCTGCAAATAGCCCTAGTTAATGCAAAAGCATTTGTTTGCACCTGCAAACTAGATGGTTTGCAAGCCTTTCAACTTGACCTTGCGGATCTCGACAAATATGCTCAAGGTCTCCTCCCTGATCCCCCTCCTTTGCATCGCAGCACTCCTATCTATCATCCTCCCAGAGAGTTCTGGAAGATTGATCATGACAAAATTCATCGCAACATCTCTCCTGAGTCCAATGATGAGGATGAGGATGAGCCTGTTGAAGAGGCAGCTGGTCTCATTTCTGCATCATGTCATCCAGATGACTTGCTATCTCCTGCTGCTGCTATGGAGTATGTCTTCAAAGTCAGTGGGATAGAGCCACAAACACTTGCAGAGGCATTGAAGTGTCCTGATGGTCAGCTTTACCTTGATGCTGCTATGGAGGAGATTCAGGCATTGGTGACAAATGGGACTTTGGAACTGGTCAAGCTCCCTGCTGGTTGTAAAGCTGTTAGCTCTCATTGGGTGTTCAAGGTCAAATGTCATCCTGATGGTTCCATTGAACATTACAAGGCTCGTCTTGTAGCCAAGGGCTACAGTTAGCGTGCTGGACTTGACTACACAGAGACATTTGCACCCACTGCCAAGTTTGCTGCACTTCGTGCCATCCTTGCCATTGCTGCCATTGAGGACCTGGAACTTGAATCCCTTGACATCTCCAGTGCTTTCCTGAATGGTGAAATTGACACAGAGGTCTATCTTCAGCAACCTGAGGGATTTTGCCAGGGTGGACCAGATCATGTTTGGAGACTTCTCAAGGCACTCTATGGACTCAAACAGTCCCCCAGGGTGTGGAACAAGAAGCTGGATACTGTCTTACATGAGTTAGGCTTCACTTGCATCAAGTCTGACACGAGCATCTATATCTGGCTCAGAGACAATGTCAAAATCCTAGTCCCTGTCTTTGTTGACGATCTCACCCTTGCTTCCAAATCTCTATCTGCCATCTCACATGTGAAGACTGAACTTGCAAAATGGTTCAAGCTACGTGATCTTGGCCCTACTTCTAGCCTACTTGGCATTGAAATCACTCGGGACCACTCACAATGACGTCTCTGCCTCTCATAGCTAGGGAATGGCACGGGTCACCCATGGGTCAAATGTGGGTGACCCGCACCCGACCCATGGGAAACCCAAACCCGTCAACCCATGGGTTTTTTCCCACGGGTCGATGGGTGTCGGGTGCGCGGCACACCCACACGCCTGCGGTGCGTTCGTGTCGTATGTCGCGTCTGCGCCGACACGAACGCGCCATACACGTACGCACCGACTCGAACGCGCCGATATGGACGCGTTGTATGTGCACGCATGAACGCGCTGTACGTGTACGCGCCGAGACAAACGCGTTCTACGTATCCACGTACGGCTCGTTGGTGTCGGCGCGTGCGTGTCATACGTGTGCGGCGCGTGTGTGTCGTATGCCCGTGCAGTGCGTGCGTGTCGTATGTGTGTGCTGCACGTGTGTGTCGTATGCACGTGCGTGTCGTACGCGCACACATCCGACAGGAGCGAGTGCCAGGTTGGGTGTCGTACTTGTGCGCATGCACGCGTACATGATTGACGCGCCGGGTTGGGCCGGGTCACGGGTGCTCTCCGCTTGACCTGCACCCGCACCCAAGGGCACCTGACCCGGTGACCCGTGTGGGTTGGCCGAACCCATGCTATTCCCTACTCATAGCATCAGTATATCTCTGACATGCTTGATCGTTACAACCTTGCAGACAGCATACCTGTCACCACACCTATAGACCCAGGTCTCAAATTGTCATCCTCCATGTCCCCTACAACTCCTGAGGAGATTGCTAAAATGAAGAACATTCCCTATGCATCAGCTGTTGGCTCCATGATGTATCTGTCAGTTGCAACTCGCCCTGACATTTCCTATGCTGTTGGAGTCTTATGCCGGTTCAATCAGAACCCTGGCATGGCACACTGGAAAGTAGTCCAACACCTCTTTTGATATCTGAAGGGGACCATGGATTATCAGCTTGTTTATGCACCCTCACCATCAGGTGAACTTTTTGAAAGCTATACTGATGATGACCATGCTGGGAACCCAGACAATGGCAAGTCTACCAGTGGGTACCTCCTCAAAATGGGCACAGGTGCCATCAGCTGGTCTAGCAAACTTCAAACCATAGTAGCCCTCTCTACCACTGAGGCAGAATTTGTTGCTGCTGTTCATGCTGGAAAGGAAGTGGTCTGGTTTAGGCAGTTCCTTGGTGAACTTGGGTATACATTTGATTCACCCTCTATCCTTCGAATTGACAACCAATATGCAATCTCTGTTGCCAAAAACCCTGAACACCATGGTCGGATGAAACACCTTGATTGGCAGTTCTTCTGGCTTCATGATGAATTTGCAGATTGCACGCTCAGTCCTCTCTTCATTCCCACCACTGACATGGCTGCTGATCTACTCACCAAGCCATTGGAGCGAGTTAAAGTGGAGAGGTAGGAAACTGATGGGGATTGAAAAGTGTATGTGAGTATTGCAGTGGTAACTCATCAAGGGGGGGTGTTGGGGTATGATTTTATTCCCCTGCACTTGTGTTTTATTCTTGCACTTGTGTTTCTCTTTTGTGTTTTTCACTCCTGCAGTTGCATTCTCTGGCCCTTAAAATAAGCGCCCATAATGATGCACCTTTGCACACTTTTGGGTCTTGTCTTTAGCATCCATATTGACAAGCCCCAAAGGCCATTGTTGCTCTCTGTGTGTGACAGTTAAGAGTCTCTAGACCTTCCCTGCCAACACTTTATATGAATAAACATGGGAAGGAATACAATTAACATAACTCACAAGTCTAGTGTGTTTGCCTCCATATCAGACAGTTCACAATTGTCTACTGTTGCAATAACTACACAGTGTAGTATAAATTTTATTGGTCATGACAGAGTGAATATGTAAACTACATACCATGATACACCCGACACTGCCAATAAACAAAATATCAACTACCAAAAGAGTCAATATCTTATGCTTGGAAACGGCATATGCCCATGCCATTAACAGCCCTGGTAGAATGAATAGATGAATTATCGAGTGAGAAATTAGAGTCGTTGTTACCTTGAATTCCCATAAGGGCTAGAATTCCAGTACTACCACCAAAGTGAGTGAAGCCATTACATAGACTGTTTTGACATTAGATTCTGTCTTCAACATCATGAGAGTCTTACTAGACCTGGATCAATGTGAACTGTGTGCAAGCCATGACATAGAAATGCTCACCTTGATAGCTGGGGTTGGGAACCTGTCGGCTACTAGGAATATCACAAGGCTGATGACACTTGCATAGCGAGCCAACAGATATAAGACAGATCCTAATCTATACTGTTTTTTCCAGATATGTTTTCTTTCATATCGGAGATTGAGGATTGTGTCATATATAACAAGTGCTATTTGAAACAGTAAGACCACAACAAGGGTCATATAAAATTACCTCTGGACTTACTAAGGCCAGCAGTCTGGACATAGGTGATGGCCAAACATAAATTTCTTCAACATAGAGCAGTTTAGGGTACTCACTTATCTGTTGCCTGCTATATGAGGACTTGATTGTTACCTTGAGAAGACATCCGGGAAGTGAATGTTGAGAGGGACTGGATTGTGGGTTTGAATGAGAGCCTGATGGGTGGAGGCAGAATGTGCAAGCTTTATAAGAATCATGGCTAAAGGGAAAATATGTTAGTTCTGCTTCCAACAAACTCAATCTGGAACTATAGCTATATACCTGTGTTTGTCAGCCAATCTCATTCTAGTAGTTCGTGTTTGATGTCTGACTGAGTAAGCCAAACCACAGTTTCATCAATCGGTTGACACATCACCATGTTGGCTTTTGATAGAAAGACCTTTCTAGAAGGTGTGCTCACAACTTTGCCGAGGATATGCCATCAGCAGCCATTAGTACCATTGTTATGAAACTTACATTATAATGAACCTATTTCTTGAAACCATGCCAGACCTTGATGAATTAGACAGTGTCTCTTGCACAATGTTAGCTCCGAAATGAAAAGGAAAATGTGTACATTGTATTCAAAAAAACCATGGCCGCACTATATCAATTCCACCGATGGCAGAATGCACAAGATAGCAGACATGCGACGATATACATAACTTTTGGCAGTCTCGGTTGGTCAGCCTTATAATAAGTCAATCTACTATAGGAAAGATATACAAGGTAAATCATTATGTCTTTTGACCAACAAAACAGTGAACAATAATTTATGAAGTGATGAAGTGGCATTAGAACCTGATATATGCAAGCCCTCAAGCACTCCTCTACATGGGATGGCTTGCAGAGGATCTCTCAGGTATATAAATATCTGAAAGAAGTGATGAACTCACCGAAGCCTTTTGCTACCCTGATCTACGCAATCACTAGTAATAGTGGCTATGAGTGGGAACTTGAATCCCTGAATGGATAGCTTCTCAAACTGTTGCCCCAATACGTGAAACCACGAGACATGGGTAAAAGAATCTTTACACCATGTGGCCTTGGGTAAAAATAATTTTCACTGAGCATCTCAACACTTGCCAATCATTAGCAAAAGAGTCCACATGGTGAACGATAATATAAGGTGTTTCAAGGGGTACCTGGAGTACAAGACTTTCAGACCTGTCATACATGGATGTGATTTATGTAAGGTAGCATGTATTCATTACAAGTCTGATATTGAAACAAGACTGGTGATCCCTTGTATCCTTTTATACAAGCTAACATACATATCCCTCATGTATAGCAATTGCAGGCTATATAATGTTCACTAAGACTTGGATTGCATTTTAGTTTGAGCAATTTATTACATTCAAATAGTACACACAGCAATGGTACAACAATAAGAACATAGCATCCAGGGTTTGAGAGCGTCGAGAGACCAGAGACATACAGAATGAGAATGAGCCGAGTGAGCAACAAGAGACATGAGTCGAACATTTTCCCCACTAGAAATTTGGCCAACGTAAGGACGGCTGATGGGGAAGCATCAAGTCCTGCTTCAACTGTGCAAGGGTAATTCTATTCATTGTCAGTAAAAGCTATCTTTGGTACTTCAAGAGAGGCTAATACATTGCTGGTGGGCCAACAGCTTTTTCACAGGAAAGTGCTGGACAATTTAATTGAGGTCATAGTATGGACGTCTCTTCCACGAGCAATTGGGACGGGCCACAGGGATATGTGGATTAAGCATCCATGGCTCAAATATCTGCATTTGGAATTGATGGCAGAATGGCATAAAAATTGGAAAAGTAAGAGGAGGTGACCAGCCTAAACGAGGCCTATAGCAAGATTAGACTTATGTTTTAGAAACGTGGAGTGCTTAGTCCAAACTTGGTAAAACTTTCTTGATGTTCAACACAAAATCTAATGTCAAAACAGCTAATGTGATGACCTCGCTTACTTGGGTAATAGTATATCTCACCTAGCCCTTACAGGAATACAAGGTAACAGCGACTCTAATTTATCACTCAACAGTGTATCTGTCTATTCAATGGCATGATCATATGCGGTGTCAAAGCTTAAGAAAGAGACTCTTGTGGTGCTTGGTATTTTGTTTATTGGCAGTGCCAGGTGTAACGTGGTATGCAGTTCACATCCTCACTTTGTCATGGCCGATAGATCTTTCCTGTACTGCATAGTTTTTCGCAGCAATACATAAGTGTGCACAAACTGATATGGAGATGAAGACACTGGCAGTGTGAGTTGTGTTGATTGTTTTCCTTCATACATCTATTCACATGATTTTCAGAAGTGAGGCTTCCCTCATTTGAATTGTGTTTTACTGCTTATGCATTCTTCAGTGAACAACGTTTTAGATATACTCCTCATGTTTTTACAAGAAAGGAAGGAGCTACAGGCAAGTGGAAATCAGGCAGGAAGGAGGGACTGATGGATATGGGAAGAGTGGCAGGTATATGGTCAGAAACAGAAGAGGAGAAGAAATTGGACTTGGAGGAAATATTAAGATATATAGTAGTGAGTCAGAAAGAAATGAGCTCCCAGACTCACTATAAGTTAGACTATATATTGTACATACAATCGTGGTCGGTTGAGTAAGCATCCATATGACTGGATGAGAGGAGACACCGGTGGACTGATCACAGGGCAGAGATAGAGCAGATATTGACACATGTGTTGAAGTATTAAAAGAACTGTACGTGTCTACTAAGTGTACAGATAAGTAACAAGTTGAAAGTAAAGCATAATAATGTTTCTTACCTGAGTATTTGCTCATTGCAAAGTACTGAGGGAAAAAAAGAATAAACTAACTTAAATAAATAGAAAAAGCGGCCCCCCATGGTGTGAAAGAAATGGGGAAATGTATACCAAACATACGAGGAGGTGGGCACACGCGTGGGAGTGAGATGTGTACACGCGCGTGTTTTATAAAAAAAAAAAACAACGACCACCAAAAACAATGCTTGACTGCAGCACCCATGGATTCCTGCGTGGTCCCCCACCGTAGTACTAACAGGGCGGTACTCTGGTTAACTGCGCAGATCAGACGGGATGCGGTGCTTTCAGAGTCCTATGGCCGCAGACATTTGTTTCCTTCAAAGTCAGACTACATTCTTGCTATTACCACAAACTAAATATTCAAATCGGCCTGCCCTAAAGTAACCCACCAATAACACAAGTCAAATTGGGCCTGCCCTAAACCAAAGTCACCGGTCAAATCGGCCTGCCCTAAAGTACCCGGGGCAAAACATAACACAAGTCAAATCGGCCTGCCCTAAAGTACACAGGAGGACGACAAAAAAAAAGTCCAACCTAAGTTGAACAAATCTGTAGAACAAGGGCTAAACCTCAGCAGATCGTAGCAACAAGGCTACTCTACTGCTTACAGTACCCCGTTCCCATTCAAGTCGTCTGCAAAGGATTCTCCCCGCCTAGAAGGTGAGTAGTTTGATATACCCGCTTGGGACGGCCAGCACGCGAACACTTCTGTCGTGCACCGGCGGTGTCCGGGAAAATTGGTTCGACGAGCGAAACGCTCTATTGTTACGGTGCCAACATGGACGGGTCCAGATTCATCGTTTCTGGCATGGATTCTGGCTTAGAGGCGTTCAGCCATAATCCAGCAGATGATAGCTTCGCGCCATTGCCCGATCGGACAGGCGCAAATACCAAATATCTGAATGAACGGTTCCTCTCGTACTAAGTTCAATTACCATTACGACGACAACTCCATCAGTAGGGTAAAACTAACCTGTCTCATGACGGTCTAAACCCAGCTCACGTTCCCTATTAGTGGGTGAACAATCCAACGCTCACCGAATTC
>QLPI01008312.1:0-28206 GCA_003314275.1 Chroogomphus rutilus
TCTTCCAACATCCCCACAACACCACACCCACACTCATATCGAGGATATATCACCCACAAGTTGTGCTCTCCAGGATAAACACGCCATCGAGGCTATTAAAGAAAACATCAAAATATCTCAATGTGAACCCCAAAGATGCCAATCCCAAATATAAACCATATATTCTGCACCACTCATTTGACAGTTTTCCCCGGGATATGAAATGGATGGGCTTCCATACTACGAAGACTCCTAGTACCAGAACGGATCTCTATCTTTCATTCAAGCTATTGTTCTCAGAATCTCAGGATTCGTCTGAGCTGAAATCTAAATAACAGGCGCAGAGGCTTTATTCCGGTAGGGGCCTTCCATTCTTCAGGTTTTATGCCCAAAATAACAGTGAGTAGCATTTGTGTCGTCACCTGCCTGTTATCACTCCCCGCGAATAATATTGGCAATCGCTTGAGATATTGAGGACAGTATAAAGAACGAAAATGAATTAAATTAAATTTAAACAAGATTGAAGCGTCACTATCACGCCCGAGGAAGAGCCCACTCAATACCTTTCCCCGACTCAAGATCACCCATTTTGTTGCCTCTTCGCCTATCCCACATCTGAAGCTAAGAAGTAGAGCTGATCATGACCCATAGGCACCAATCTCCACGCGAGATTTCTGACAATATTCTACCATGACATTCTTAAAGATCGGTATCATGATATTGAAACCGATCCCGAGAGAAGCCAGCGCCAACGTATGGTGTTGATGTATGGTTGAGAAATGGCATGGCTGAGGACAATGGTGGGGGCATGCACGTACAGGTTTTCAAATTTGAAGTTCAAGCGTTACCCGGGTGCCTATTGACCGTTATATTTTATTAGAAAATTGGTGGGAGTGGTGCTCTTTTTCCTGCCATTGAAGAACACCTTCTCACGATGCCAGAGCTAGGTATAAGTAAGACATGGTTATAAATAAAATATCACCTGTAGATCAGGACAAAGAAGCCATAAGTGTTCGTATCGACATTGTCGTAATCATATGATAATGACGACCAACAAGCCGAGGTGGGGGAGTGTTGAGGATAGCGAGCGATCCTCATGTAATATCTTTCTTTTTATCCTAACTCTGGTTGGGTAGATTAATCATGACCGGTGTACAAGTGTCTCATTCTCTTGAGATGTATGTGAGATAATATATGGACAGCGTGGGAGATATGGATTAGACAGAAGGTTCGTTGAGAAACTTGCCTATATCCTATGTCGGGTAGCTGTTGAATGTTGAATGGTGGACGTTAAAGCAGGAACTGTATATGAGAAGATTAAGACCCTGGAGTGTAGAGTAAAGATCTATAGAGACTTTTCTGTCAATGTAGGCAGACCACAACAATAAACTTGAATTTTCCTCATTTCAGACTGATAGACAAAAGTAGAGTGTGATCCCAATTTGTTTTTACAGTACATCTATATTAAAAAGTTAGGGAGTTTCAAAGTGCTATTCCGTGTCCACCTCATTAGCGACATAACCCTGAAATTCAGGTCAGTATGAAGGGTGCAATCTATTGTTTCATGCGTACTTCCACGTTGACACCACGCTTCAAGTATCTGGAACCAGAAAAATGGCAAGATCGACGACAACGCTACCAAATTGCTTCTGCAAACTCGCGTCCGTAGTACATACAATTCCCCACACTCATCGCACTCACAAGTCGACCGACTCTACTGTTCCCTGCACCCACGAGTGTTGCACACTCGGTTCACCGCTTGCGACGGCCGCTATGACGATTCCTCGCACTCACAAGTCGACCGGCTTCACGTTGCGCAGTTAATTGCTCCGCGCCCATTGAAACGCGTATTCTCTCTGTCTTGACAGAATAGGTACACACCCACCTGATACACATCGGTCGACCACCGTTGCGCACCACCATGCCGACAAACAATTGAGTGTAACTCACCGTTAACCGATGAATTGACAAACGCGTATTGTCGCCGCCACCGTCATCGCTTGCGCATATATATGGTGAGTTCTGCGATGTCCCAAGGTCGCTGGAATAGATTATGAGACTCACCGTCAACCACTATGCAGGTTACACATGGACAACTCACTTTGTCAACTGTCAAATGCATGCTTCCATGTCACTGCGACCCCTGATGCTCAACAAAATGTGGCACATCAGACGGTGCGAGAAACTCGAACCGCCTATTACCAACTAATCAGTGACGCTCAATCCGTAGCCATGGCCGCAAACCAGTCTTCACTGGTCAATTTAAATCATCTCATCCTAGTGGTTCGTGATAGATGTCTGACAGAGTAAATTAAAAGACAGTTTCATCAATCGGTGGGCACATGACCACATTGGTTTTCCATTGCAAGATTTTCTAGAGAGTAAGCTCAACCGAGAACATACCGTCGGATTGATCGACACGAGTACACGAGCGCGAATCAGGCAGATAGTGCGGTGTTGAGCCTGGGAGAGAGCCTGCTGGGTGGGTGAGTGGAGGAGCCTCCAGACGGCGCGCATCGAAAACCGCGTCGAAAACCGCTACAGTCTTGCAGTGCCGGGACACGAGCTCGAACCCCGTTCAAACGCCGCTTTGCCCATTGACAGAGGTCATGATAGTGCGCGCGCCAAGTAGGCGCTTCGGCTACGTCGCCTTGTGGACCGTTCGGACCGTGGCCACCAGGCGTGCCATTTTTAGCAACCTCAGACCCCTCCGCTGTACCCGCCCTAGCTCACTTTGACCCTCCCGCCAGCTGCATGCACTCGCACCTTGCCACGTCAACACCCAAGAAAGCATTCATCGTGCTTGGCACGTTTGGAACCCCGCGTAAATCCAGCCAGAACAGGAACATCCGCATCGTGACTAAGTTCCAATCTCTAACCTCATGCAAGAAAACAGACTCAAATCTCTTTCGAGAACACCCTATAGGACAAAACCAAAATAGAAATCGCTCAACATGGATCAACCCTTTCGCCCAATCCCCAACAACAAGTGCTATATCACTATGGTTGAGATAAATGCATGTCTCAGCTCCGGTCAAGAAAATGAGATTTATACACTATATGCCTAGAACAAATGTATAGTCAGTTGGACCAAGATTAACCATAACATGGAGAAGTTACTTAAAACCAACGTGGTGATCTTCCAATTGATTGATGAAACTCTTGTTTGGCTGACTCCTTAAGACATCTATCACGAACCACTAGGATGAGATGAGATGAATTGACCGGTGAACTGAGGTATGCGGCTATGGCTACGGATTGAGTGCCACTGGTTTTTTAGTAGGAGACTGTTCAAGCTTCTTGCACCGTCTGATGTTTCACTTTTTGTTGAGCGTTAGGTGGAGGCGTCCTTACATATCCTGAAATCTTACAACAGCCTGTTACCGAAGGTGGTTTAAGTTTATTAGATTGAGATCGCAGCTCTGACACGAGGCAGAAGAATCGCTGTTCGTTGTAAGGCTATTTCAAGTACTTGATATTATGTTTCATTAATCACTTCTATCGCGTTGCTGTCTCTACTTCTCATTTACCATCCGTTTACCATCAAGCGAAATCGTAACAGAGATACTATCTTGATTTCACCAATATCTTTTCCCTTTACCCAGCCATGACTCTCATAAAGCTTCCACATTTTGGCTGTATGCATCAGCATCTCAGTCCAACAGACGATCCGGTCCTTCTAAACATCCACTTACTAGATGTCCTCTCAAGGGAGTAATCGAGTCTTAATCCAGCAGAAAACAGATGTGTGAGTACCCTAAACTGTTCGGTTTCGAGGGAATTTATGATCCGGACAGTTTGGCTGTGAACTATTCTTTGATTGCTGCGTTGAGTAAGCTCATGGTAATTTTATGTGGACCTCTTTGTGATCTCACTATTTGAAATAGCGCTCTTGGTTTATGACACACTCCTCACATTCCGTTATGAGAGAAAACATATCTGGGGGAAGAAGCTTAGATTAGGATCAGTCCTCTATATTTTGGCTCGCTATCCAGGGGTAATCTACTTCATGTGCTTCTCAACAATTGACATTTTCGTCCCAAATCTATCCATCAAGGTGAGTAGTTCTATGCTATGGACAACAAAGAGTTCACATTCATCCGGGTCCAGTAAGGCTCTGATGATGTTTAAGACAGAATCTAATGTCAACACAGTGCATGTAATGACTTGGTTTACCTTATTGATAGTTTGGCTTTTCTACCCCTTCTTGGAATCCAAGGTGACAATGGCTCTAATTTTCCATTCGCAAATTTATTTATCTATTCTGCCAGGGCTTTTAATTGCACGGGCATATGCCGTCTCGAAGCTTAAGAGACTGACTGCTTTGGTGCTTGGTCTTTTACTTATTGGCGGTATTGGGTGTGACTTGGTATGTATTGCATGCTCTCACTTTGTGATGACTAATAAAACTTGATCTGTACTGCATAGTTTTTTGCACAAATAAACAACTGTGCACCAACTGAGATGGACCTGAACAAGATTAACTTGTGAGTAATGTTGGTTGTATTCCTTCACATCAAGTGTCTATTCACATGATTTTCAGAAGTGAAGCTTCTTCTGTTTCAATTTTGTGTTACTGTTTATACATTGTCTAGTGGACGTTATTGAGGATTCCATATTCATCATTTTCGACACAATTGTCGTTGCAGTGACGCTTTCCAATTCCCTGGGAACCTTTAGGGAGTTGAGAGAGTTGAGAGAATTGCACACCAAGTCACTAACTCAGGTGTTCGTTGAGCAAAGTATGCTTCTCAGTGGTTTACAGTAATACACTGTGGCTAATTATTATAAAGGTGTGCTACGATATGGGTATCTAATGTTTAATTGTTATTCCAAATCCCCATTTAATCCACAGTCAGGTTCGTGCTCACAGTAAGCTTAACAGTAACCGTCATAAACAAGGTATTTCTCAATAAAATCCTGCATAAAGTTTTGCATACCCATCTCTCCTTCCATTTTTCCTCATGCTGTTCCATGAAGATCTCTTCAGATAAGTCGGCATGTAAGAATGCAGTTTTGACATCAAACTGATTTATTTCCCAGTCGAGAGAAGCTGCCAGTCTGTCAAGTACACGTACCGAGACCCGGTAATTTGGCAGTGCCAACTGAGCAGTCATCCTATGTCCACATCCAAGTGTCCATGCCACATGCATATCACTTGGTACGCTGGTCTCAGCTCAGCACAGCCACCACCCACATTCCTTGCCCATTACCCCTCACATACTCTACACCATTCATGATCCATTAATCCCTCCATGCCTACTCCTTATTCTTCAATCCGCCTCACCTCGGGACTTCCTGTCCTTGTATTATCCTTGGCCATGGCCCTATTGTTTTATAGACGGTCACTCCCTATTGTCTTATCCTTGGCCACATTCGTATTATTCCATCTTTTATTGTTCTATCCCCATTTACATTCCTTCATTCTGATTTTACTCATTGTGGACAATACCCACATGCTCTGCATACCTTATTGTCTCACATTCCTTATTCCACATGTCGCTCCTTAAACCTATATAAGTAGGGCATGCATGTACATATTTCCTCATTCTGGGTATCGACTAGGCTTAGGCCCTTCTACCTTCTCCTCCTCTGTTAAGTCCTCTACTCGGGCCGGCATCATCGGCATCCTCCCAAGTACCCTGTCTGTTGTAAATCAGTGGCACGCACGGAAGAGTAGGGCACAATGCACGAGTACGTTGAAGCCAAAGCCACTACTCTTGGCCTGTAGGACTTGGCCATTCCCGTCCGACAGTCTCGGCACTCCCAAAGCTTGACACAGTCCCAACACTGTCTGAACAGATTCCAGGCATGTGACTGGCACAAATGTATCAGTGCAATCAATACCTTCAACCTGGGAGTATCCTTTCATGACTATTCTGGTCTTACATCATGAGATATTGTTCTTTTCATCTCGTTTCCGCAAGAACACAGTATGGCAACCAAGGATGCGGCGTCCTTCTGGTACTTCTGAGCATGGTACAAGTGTCCATACACCATGTTGTTGCATCGACTCCATCTCCTCATCGTAGCTGGTCTCCCACTCTTTCACATCGTAGGCATTTTTCGCTTCTCGGTAAGTTTGTGGGTCATCTTCTGCTACACCCAGAAACTCATCCATCTCCATATCTGTTGCAATAGTAACTGTATCATATGCAGTGAGTGCACTGTCTCTAGTATGTCCATGTGTTCTCTTCTCTCTTATTTCCCGCTTTGCCTTCTCCAAAAAAGTCTCATGTTGTAATCCTTTCATTGCAGCACCAGCCGCTGATAGTTTGTTCTTCCGGCTTGACCTGTGTAGACTGGAAACTTCCTGTTGGATCGGTTCCTGGTCTTCTGAGGGGTTAGTGTCCTTCCCAACCTTGTTTTCTTTCTCATTTCCCTCTCTTTCATTGCCAGTGTTGTCTAACAGTTGAAAAGGGTCATTCTCACCAATATCTTCATCTTTGTTGCCTACTTGTATGCCAGGTTAGTATTCCTGTGGGTAGTTATCTTTTGTTTCTATGAAGGTGACATTCCTTGTAATAATAATCTGTCCAGTTTCAGGGTAGTAGCATCAATAGGCCTTCAAATTTTGGGAATAACCGACCAGTATTCCTTCAACAGAATGGTTATAAATTTTCAGTCGATGTTCGGATTGTATCAGCATAAATGCTTGACACCCAATTTCTCTAAGGTGTGATATGTCTGGATGCACACCATAGTATGCTTCATATGGCATCTTGTCTTTGAGGGATTGGGTAGGTGTCCTATCTTTGAGGTATGCTGCCATTAGGATGCACTCCCCCCACAGTTTGGGCAGGAAATTGTTTTCTGACATCATGGCTCATGCATGATTAAAGAGTGTCTGGTGGAGTCTCTCTGCTTTTCTGTTTTGGGAAGAAGTGTATGGGGCAGTTACTTGATGACTGATCCCTTGGTCTTGCAGGTACACCTCAAAATCCTTCGAGGTATATTCCCCACCATTGTTCGTCCAAAAAATGCTAACTTTTTGGTTTGTCTCTTGCTTGACCATTGCCAGCCATTGTTTAAAAAATGTTGCAGCCTCGTTTTTCCATTTCAGTATGTAAACCCACATTTTATCTGAGTAATCATCTATGAAGTTCAAGGTGTAGCGTCCGCCATTTGGGGTCTGCACATCCTCTGGACCTGCAATGTCTGAATAGACCTTTTCTAGCAGCCGTTTAGCTCTCCCCCCTTCCCATGTTTTTGGAATTGGAGTCTTCGCCTGTTTAGCAAGGACACAGTGTTCGCAGATTTGCAGGAGGAAGTCAAGGCTGGCTGGCATACCTTTGGCGAGTCTCTTTTCTGCTATCTGGATTATTGATGTATAGTTTACATGTCCCAGACACCGGTTCCAGGTATCAAGGGTAGGTGCAGCTCATGCTATCAGTGCTCGCTCAACTGATACCTTGTAGTTGGGTATGGCAGATAGGGTTTCCTGGGGTTTTCCTGCACTATTATATCAGAGAGTCAGTGGGAAAAATAGAGGATTAATGCTCTGTAATTTCCTATGATTTTATATATATTTATCAATAGGAAATATATTGCCCTATGGCAATTCTACTGGGAGCTGAGTCCCAGGTTTACCCTCCACTTAGGCGCCATACTGGGAAACCGCCCTGGGCACCAAAGCATTGGTTTATATATTTGTGGTCCTCCCATAAGTTAAATGTAATATGTAGTGATAGATAATATTATATAGTGTTGGAAACCCAACTATGACCTGGCCTTGCTGTACGAGGAGTAGCTGGTGTTCTAGTCCCGAATAGGGAAGTATGCACTCGGCGCTTAACCTTCGGTTCAGCGCGAGTGATAGATTTATGAGTGTAGCCTAATGGCTAGTGATGTGGGGGATGAAATATGTTTCAATTTGTTATTATTGTACTACAAGTTGCTCATTTTTTATATAAAATAGCAAACTTATTAATAAGTGAAAATTTCACGGAGTGAAGTTAGAAGCCAGCCCAATGTAGCCATACGCATGGTACACCTGCATATATGTAGTGGGAATGATATAGACAAAAACTTCACAGGGGAATGGATAGATATAGAATATAATAGAAAGATAAAATGAATAGAAAACCACATGCCAGTATATCCCCTTCCCAACATGTCCAAATGAGGTGAGCCGGCCCTTGGGGCTAGGTATGGGGCTGGGTAGACAGTGTGGGGTAAAACCCGCTCCTAAAATCATGGAAGTATTAACGTAGGTTCCTCATGATGTATAAAACTTTGGTGTGAAGTTGCATCCTGATCTGGGAATGGTTGGGGGAGATATTGGAGATTTAGTGTGGGAAATATATATAATATGACTCAATAGTCCCTGGTTCTAACAATGATAATGACGACCAACAACCTGAGGTGGGGTGTGTGTTGAGGATAGCAAGCGATCCTCATGTAATATCTTTCTTTTTATCCTAACTCTGGTTGGGTGATTAGACATGACAGGTGTACAAGTGTCTCATTCTCTTGAGATGTATGTGAGCAGTATAGTAATATATATGGACAGTGTGGGAGATATGGATTAGAAAGAAGTTTCGTTGAGATACTTGCCCTATATCCTATGTGGGGTAGTTGTTGAATGTTGGATGTTGGATGTTAAACCAGGAACTGTATATCACAAGATTAAGAGCCTGGAGTGTAGAGTAAAGATTTATAGAGACCTTTCTGTCAATTTAGGCAGACCACAACAATAAACTTGAATTTCTCTCATTTCAGAATGATACACCAAAGCAAAGAGTGATTCCAATTTGTTTTTACAGTACATCTATATTAAAAAGTTAAAGAGTTTCAAAGTGATATTCCATCTCCACGTCATTAGCGACATAAAAGGCTGCCTGCCAGATCTATGCGTGCGGACTACGTGCACCAGTCGTGTGCACGCCTGCCTAAACCCATGCACTGTTGGTCCCAGTGCAGCCCATGCAGCCCCGTTTCATTCCCCATTGTCATCGATAGTGCTGCTGGTCATCCTCCATTCCCTCTGCCATCCTGGAGTATAGCCATGCCATGCTGCCCCCAGTACATGGCAGATGCCCATAGGCTCAGGTGGTCTATAACAACACCACGTCTACCTGAACACTGGATGCAGTTTGACTACTTCTTGTGCATGCATGGCGCCTGCCAGAATCCACCAGACTCGAGGTGATGACCCTGCATCTGTTCCTGGTTGCTGTTGCCGCTGCCCCTGTCGAGGCCAATGAGGGGCCGCATGCATGTGCCTCCTCACTCGTTCTAGTCGTTTAATGCGGAGGACCCGCACTAGAGTGAAATGAGTCCATGCTTGGTACACATCTCATCGCACAACTTGCGATGCATGACCGCTGCGACTTACTCGACATGTGCCCATGATTGCCAACACCCGTACACCCACCGTGGTCCGTGGTCCCCAACAGCTGGGCTGGCTGCGAGGGCTTGTCCTGATGAGATTATAAGCAAATGAACAGTAGGATTGAGAATTTCTCAGGCAGTCTATTTAATTTTCTCCTCAGTGTAGTCAACCACTACAAGTATATTCAAGAAATATACCTATTTAATTTTCTTACAGAGTAAAAGAAATAAGAAAATTAGTCCGGACACTATAGAATTATATTATACAACTCACCTCCTCAGTGTAGTCAACCACTGAGGAGGGAAGTATGTACGAGTGATGTTTCACCCGCACATATACTAGAGCCGGCTCCTGACCCTATCGAAGGTTTGAGCCAGGCTACCGGTCCCTATCCAGGGAGCCGGCCACGCACGTCGTCTGGTGCATAGGCAAGCGCCCGTAAGTTACGTACACGTAGATATACAATATCTCCCTCAATATTGAGGGTAAAAATACAAAAAAAGATATGAAAAATAGAGAATCAAAAAGCGCACAGAATGACACCGAAATAGATATAAAAATACAATATATTGAGATTGGTCTCTCAGGGGTGAGATGCATGTTTGCACCCTACACGTCCTCCCCGTCTGACTACAAGACTGCATACTGTTGCAAAGCACACACCATATCGTGGGCTTCCTTTGGCAGCACTCACGTTGGCACTTTTGCCTAGCAACCCCACTGATTGGTCTCCACCTGCTCTGTGTGCTGAGCAACCTCACCAGCATGCATTTGCACCATGCTTTGCAACATGCATGATGCACGCCCCATGTAACGTGCTCTTCATCATTGCAGACCAAGGATATGCTCAGATGGGTTGTGGCAGCTGGCCACATGCTACCGAATGAGTGGGGGTGTTGAGACTGGCATGGGAAGTCTATGGGTATGGAGATGGAATTGGAGGTGCAGAGTGTGGCAGGAGGAGAGGATGGTTTGGGTGACCCAGACTAAGGTGGTGGGCAAGATGGCAGGTGTTTTGCCGGCTGTATGAGAGGTCAGAGTATTGCTGCAGAAGACTGAGACATACCATACGGCACATCGCACAATCCGAGGTCAACACTTGTACCTCTGTCCGCCACTGACTCTGCAGATGCCTCATGGAGTTGCTGTGCAGGTCACTCACAAACTGCCCCTCAGCGGCATCTGTGGCCCCATTCTCCTCCAGCAGTACCGAGTCAGTACTCCCATGGTCACTACCTACCACCGCCGCCTGCTCTGACTCATGCTGGGGCCATAAGCCATCTCTGAGTCTTGTTCCCGCTGCATTCGTGATTCCTGCACCTTCTGCCTGCCATTGGACACGTACCAATGAGTTGTGACCACCATGACGTGTACTGAACACACACCCCCTTTGTATGCGATGCCGGCATCTTGATGCACTGCAGCCCAGCCCCCTCCGTGGTGACCTCATTCCCTCAGTCAGTACCACCTTGGACACCATCACCCCACCCTTGTCGCTGCCAATGATGACCTGCATGCACATGACTCCCACTTGTTTCCGGTATCCAGTGCAGTCGCCACCACATGCACTCTTGCTCTTGCTTGAGTGGAGAGCATGACCAGATGCTCTCTGCTCCTGTACTGCCGCGACCCGCTCGATGCATGCCCGCCATTTCCACCGCGATGGACAGGAGTCGACAAACCACTGCTAGTTCGTCCATCGCCAATGGCACCTGTGTGTCCTACATGCTCTCGTGTTGATACCAGTACACCTGTCTTGCCGACCCTGGACAGAGCGATGTGAGCGCGATGCCTCTGAAATGGATCCCGTACCGCAATCCACTGGTCCATTCATCATCGACAATGTCTGCTGATGCCCGTGGATCTCCCCGCAGTCATTCCCACCTGCATTGTCGCACAGCTCGGCCTAAACCTGCACTTCCAATGGTGTCCATTGCATCGGAACTCATGTGACACCCTCCCTGCGGTACACAGCTCTTCATCGCTGACCGAGGTCATGTACAAATGAACCACGTTGGCCTCATGCGGTCACTATCCATGTTACCCCGGCATATCTGCACCACAAGGCTGGCTGAAGGCTTGCAGTCGCTTGACACACGTAACCCACGTCCCTTGGCTTTGTTCAGATCCTCAAAGCAGTGCCCCCACACTCATTCTTGATTCCCAAAGCGCCACCTATGCTTGATCAAGCAAGTGTCATCCGCAATACCGACTGATGCCCCCACGATTGCTCCCTAGTCACCGCCACCCTGGCTTGTTCTGGATCTGAGCAGCTGCTCAGTCTCATCCCCACTGCGGTTTCACTCCCACACCTTGCTGCCAATGATACCACCCTTATACGCTGGCTGTCACGATCGTCGTCACCCCATACGTCTTTTTTGCACCTTCAGCCTACCGCTGGATGTCCACAGTGCCGACTATGTGATCCGCCTACCATTTGGGTGTGCACCGACAAGTTGCGACAGCCACTGATGTGTACCAAACGTAACCCGCTCAACGCAAATGACATATGCATTCATCGACGCTCTTGAGCAGCCACCAACAATGTCCGTACATCTGTGTGCAGTCAACCCCACACATGTTCATGCTGTTGCTGATTTCGGGAACATCGGGGAGTCGCTCATAAGCCTCTCTTCAGCGGCACCCTGTTTCATCTGCCATAGTCACCAACTCTGTGGATACTCCAAGAGGTCATATAAGCCGTGCTCATCGCATCACTTGTTCTATACCCCTGGCTATCGCAGGCTTAGTCGAATGGGTATACTCATGTACCCATTTGCTAGCCATCTTGGGCACCTTTTGGTTTGGTTTGGTATCCCTTGTGTGTATTTGGTAGATCAGGCATGTGTTGGGTGCAAACTAGCATCTCACCCCTGAGAGGTCAACCTCAATATATTGTATTAATATATCGATTTTGGTATCAAACAGTGCGCTTTTCGATTCTTTATTTTTCTCAATTTTATTTGTATTATTATCCTCATTATTGAGGAAGTTATTTGTGTTCTACTATGTACGCTACCTACGGGCGCTTGTCCACGCACGACGCGACTAGCGTGGCCAGCTCCCTGGGTTTGGAACCGGCAGCCTGGCTCAAACCTTCGATAGGGTCAAGGGCTGGCTGCAAGGTATATGCGGGTGAGACACGACCCGCGCAAAGCCTCCCTCCTCAGTTATTGACTATACTGAGGAGGTGAGTTGTATAAAATATTGTACAAGCCTTTAAGGCTAATTCTCTTGATTTCTTTTGTAAGATAAATAAATTAGGTATATTTTCGAATATACATCTCAGTTATTGACTATACTGAGGAGATAAATAAATTAGCTGCCTAAAGAATTCTTCAATCCTACTGTATTTGCTCATAATCCCATCAGCATGTCTATGTTTATGTGTCGGGTTGCCACATTCTAGAGAGGGGGTAATGTCAGGGGACTACCGGTTTATTCCCTTTTCTTTCCTTTTCCTCCCCTTATTCCCTTATTTTCCTTATTCCTTTTACTTCTATTATTTCCTTAATCTTCTTCTGTCTTCCATGTTGACTGTGACAGTTTTGTTATGTCACAGTCACAGTAGCTATACAGTGGCTGCTTAGGTAATGGGGTCCTTTGGTTCTTCTCTTCTGGACCTCCCTACCAGGTAAGCAGCTCGCATGAATATGACCAATCCATTCCTCATGAACCACCCCCCAGTGACTCATCAATCGTCACCCTCAGAGATGCCATCCAGCTTGGGACCATCCTCAGTAGTGCCATCAACTTTGGGACTACCATTAGCACCACCCCCTTTCGCATCTCCCCCCTACGTACCACCACCCTTCGCTGACAGTAAAGCAATTGATCTCAACCATGTTCCAAATTAGACTCCAACGGCGGTTATCCCATATCACCTTCACTGTCGCCACATCACACAGCCAACCATTCTATTCAGCACTCCAATCTTCAGACCAATATATCATCATGTCTTCTTCAGAGCTCATTCCTATACAACACTACAACACCCAGGACACAAACATCCAGGCAGAACCATTAACATATCATTATCTTTGCGTACCCCCTCTAGCACATTTCTCACTCAGAAGAAGATCCCATCCATCTACACTCAGTCATATGTGATAGGAGATGCAGTCTATTTCCCAGAAAGCCAAGAACCATACATATTTCTTGGAATGACAACTAGACCAGCATATCATGATAGGAGTAGAGTGGAATACGAGGCAGAGTTCAGGGCACCATCCCATCCTGATTACCCCTCCCACTCCATTCGACTCACTCTTAAACACAAAATGAGAGTGTACAACCGTATACCCATTAGTCCTCCTACTCCCAGACCCCTATCCTTGGATTGGATACTGGAGAAATTGTGGAAGATATGTTGGCTGTGACCTGGAATACTCCAAGATGACTCAGTCCCCTGACTCATCCTAAGGCCCCTCAGGAGTAGTGGACAAGGTTGTTAGATGTTTATTGGTGGACTTCCTTATTGGTTCTTTTATATGTTTCCCCTTTTCTTTGTTTGACTCAGACCTGTTTCCTATTCTGTTAGTCTTTTCTCGTTGTTACTCATCATCCTTACCTTTTTGGTTAGTCTCCCTCTATCATAGCCCCTAGCCCCTATTGGCGCAGCCTCAATGCTGTACCATTTCTCCAGAGTTTCTCTATAGTTTCCTCTTTTGTATATTTTGTTCTTGTGCTTTGTCATTTAACTGACATAGCCAACCTCTCACATCGTTGCTTGGTTTTTGTATATAAAGGCCTCTGGCTCACCTCTGTAATAACAAGTTCACAAGTTAAATTCTCAAGTCAGTCTACAAGTCCAAGTCATGACTAAGTCTAGGAAGTCTAGACTCTAGTATTCAAGTCCAAGTCCAAGTTCAAGCTCAAGCCCATATGTGACATCTCACGGTCACGGTGACGTTGCGTCACAGGTCACGCATAGTCATGCTATGTTCTATTTTTGATATCCTCAATTACATGCCGAATAGTGGCCTCATAAGTCACAGACCATAGTCCTGCTGTGCCAAACGACTGCACTAGACCCCGCCAGAGAAAAGGACCAGTGCATGCAGGCTTTTAGGTATTAATTACCCAGAGCAACTCTACATCGCACCTCTGTTCATTGCACCATAGCCCGTTGTACCACCGCTCATTGTACCACCACCCGTCGCACCCTCGCCTGCTGCACCACCCCCTGTCGTCCCACCCCATGTCGCACCACCCACCACAGCACCGCCACCTCCCACACATCCAGGAGGGGCCCCCACCTTAGGACCAAACGATGTGCCCAATCTCACTCAGGCCCTTGTTATGCTAGCAAATAACCTGACCAGCCCCAGAAGATCAGCCCCTCGTGCCGCCAAGGTGAGGAATGGGAACGAAGGATGTGCCGAGCCAGGGACGGTGTATTAAGTATGTTGCTTGGTTACCGGCTGGGTACTTGGTCGGCAATGCCAAACTACCAGCCCTCGGTGCGTGCACTTGACGAGTATAAGGATTAGTTACATGTATATAAGCCCCCAGTCAACTGAACTATTCGCCAGTACGAATATCGACTTAATCTGCATCATAGTTTCCGATTCAGTTCTGGTAAACTTTCCAAATTTCCAAAATTAGGGACAGACAATCGAGGAGGGTGCAACACATAAGTTGAAGCCAAGTCCCTGCAACTTCGAACCACTAGAACAACTAGTCATACAACCTAACACCATGAACAGTCCTAAGCCCCTGGCGCTTCCCATCTTTCTGCCTTTCCACTTCCATCCGTGAACCTGCGACCTCTAGTCCTTCCATCTTCAGAGTCTTAATTACTGTGATGGGGGATAATGGTTGGTAGATGGACTAGCTACTATGGTACAAGGAATTGTAGCTATAGGATATGTAGCTAATTTTCTATGTAATTATATGCTCTTACGCAGACGACGCACGGCGGGTTGATCGTATGTAAGCGCTGGTCCAAGGAGCTGGTGGCGATCTGACTGAAAGTCATGTAGGTTGATTGTGGGTGATCCACAATAGTGAAACGGGTCAATAGAGGTGTGAGCGTGATATATAGCACCTATATAGTTATCCCCGCTGGGTCTGCAGCCTTGAATGACGACGAGAGGTGATTTGACCCAATGCGGCTTGATGTCACGTGAGTGCGTCGAGTAGATATCAAATATAAATATAGGGGGTTTTTCGGTATGAGAGACTAGTGTTATTCGTCCTAGTTACTTTCTCTTTATACAAGTAAATCCTGTAACTAAAATATGATCCGTAATTAACGGATTCTGTGGAGCATATGCAGGGTCGGCCCACTGTGGGCTGCCCCGATGGAATCTTCATAGAGATATGACACCTGTCAGTGGTGCCATTTGAATAGAACTACTTCTCCCTTTGTTCCCTTCTTGTCTGCAACATTTATTGCCTCTCTGAGTCGTGTCTCGTGTCTCATTCTCCTGTTTCTCAGTTATCTGTCCTCGGTGACTGTATATATGCACCCCAGTTCCTTCAATTCTTGTTCCTTTCCATGTGAGTCTCTTCCCCTATGTTCCTTCTGTCTCCTCCTATCTGCTTTCCCTTTGTCTCCTTCCGTATTCTATACATTTTGGCTCTTCCAGCCCCTACATCTCATGATCATCCGGGCACTTAGTGTCTAAGTCGCCGCCAGTTTATGTCTCTCGCACGGTAACTACTAGTAAGTCCATGTACTATGCTACTTTCAACTGCATGCTCACTAATACCTGTTCTGTACACTATTTTACACTATTCTTTCTTGTCATACAATTAAAATATGTGTTCAATATGTTTTTTGTCCTTTTCTCATCCCTCACTCCCTTCTCTCCATTCCTTCCACCGTTTGTCACAACACGGAGTACCGAACCCCCTCATGGAAACCCTTCGGAAGCCTCTGGAAACCCTTCCGGAAGTATCTAGCTAAGCACCTGACCCACAGATTTAACACAAAGGAATATATGGACTGAAACAGTCGGGGAGAGTGTGGCATCAGAAGGGAACTCGAGGAGGTGGGATTCCAATTGGGGCAGGCTGATCTCACTGTGTTCACACGATTCAGTGCAGATGGTTCAATGGAACTTTTGGGATGGTACATCAATGACAGTTTACTCACATCGAGCTCAAAGACTTAGATGGCACAAATGGTAAATGATATCAAGGGGAGCTTTAAGATATAAGATCTTGGGGGGCCAGTGAGATTACTCGGTATTAAAATCATGTGCAACAAGCATTTGGGGATGATTTATATCTCACAACCATCATTCATTGACACCATCGCCAAATGCTTCAGAATCGTCGCTGGAAGACCAATCAACTCACCAATGGATCATCTCAACAACCTTTGATCCAGCCTCAAGACTGACATGTGGTCGATGGATTTAAATTATGCATTGCTCATAGGCAGTCTTAACTACTGCTCCATATCCACATGACCCGATATCTCATATGCCACGAATAAATGTGCTCAGTTTATGTCCAACCTGTCGGTCATCCACTGGGAGGCTGCTATACAAGTACTATGTTATTTGCTCACTATGAGAGACCACAGGATCTTGTAAGCACCAAAAGAGAAGGTATGGAGGGATATGCACACGATCTGATTGGTTATACAGATGCCGATTTAAAACAAGGACTTGTCACACACTCCAGCATGGAGTCAGAGCCCATCGCAGGCTCCATTGCATCCACTGAGGGCATCTGGCTTATCAAGCTCAGAAAAGATTTTCAATGACTTTTCAGACCAATCCCCCTCTTTACCAACAATCAGTCTTTTATCTCTTTTGCCAGAGACAATGTCAACACATCCTGCACAAAACACATTGACACTCATTATCATTACACCCGCAAACAGATCAGCATGGGGAACATTGTTTTGGAACCATAAAAGAGGTAACCCGAGAACTGTGACAAAACTTTGGTGTGAAGAAAGCCTGATCAAGTTCTCTGACAAGATGACAGCAAGTTAATGCTTGTCTGGGTTAATGTCCAAAAAGAATTGTTTAGAGGGGGCCTTGGCAGGTACCTTGTCAATTATGTGTAGGAATAATAGTTTATGTGCGTGAACTATTATTCTACCCTTGCCTAGGATTATTTCCATGGATGTTCTATAGATCTGATTTAGTTCTTTTACTATGTTATTGCATACCTTTGTGTTTTTAACTGAGAAACTACTTTGGTAGAAGGGTTTGAGATTTACTCTTCAGAATAAACCTCTGTCAACAAGTCTTTGGACCTGTTGATTTGGTACTGGTCTTCAGACCAATGTAACTACGAGTGCTTGCTGCACAAGATAATCCGGTGGATTATAGGTGAAAGTAAGATTGATAGTTGAGCTACTTTTACGCTACAGAACTAGTCTCTATATATACTAATTCTAAGCTGATTATGTAACTCCCTAATAAGGCAAGACCTTCTGTAAATTAATGGAATGTTATGGAAAGGGATGGAAGGTCCTGGAATCCCCTGGAAGTCACAGTGTGTTAAGTCTCGGTAATGCCAATAGTGCAGACGGGAGTTGGCCAAGTCCTGCAGACCGACCAAGGTGGCTAGGCTTCAACATACTCATGTGTTGTGCCCTGCTGTTTGGTGTGTGCCACTAATTTGGACAGAAGAAGGACCCGGGAGGGTGCCAAGAGTGTCAGCCCGAGTAAGGGACTTCAGACAGAAGGAGGGAGGACTAGAGAATGTAAACCAAGTCGATATTCAGAGTGAAGAACTATCTACATACATTCACTACTTATATAGGTTAAGAAGCAAGATGTGGAACAGGGTGACATAAGGAATGGAGGACAATAAGGTATGAAGAATCATGTGGGAGCATTGTCCACAGTGATCCAGAATAGAATAAGGAATGTGGACGAGAATAGAACAATGAAAATAAGATAATAGAAATGTGGCCAAAAATAAAATAATAGAGAGTGACCGAATATAAGCCAATAGGGTCATGGCGGAAGATAAAACAATGGTAAAATATGCTGAGGTAGAATGGGCCAAGAAATAAGGAGTGGGTGGGGCAGGATCAATGGATATTGAGTGGTGAAGAGTGGATGAGGAATAGGGATGGGGAATGTGGAGGATGAATGTGCCAAGCTGAGACCAAAGTACCAAGTGACATATGTGTGGTTTTGGTACTAGGCTGATCGTTCAGTCAGCACTGCCAAGTTACCAGATACTTGGTACGTGCACTTGACACAGTGTCACCCTTGTAGTCACTAATAATAAAAAGAAAAGAATATTCCCACGGCTAGTAGTCTTGTGACTGGTCAAGTCACATAATATTATTAGTAATTGAGCCATGCTTCTGGGCTGACCTTTATGTAATATCTATTATATAATCCCAGGAATTTGTTGTACAAGTTGGTTTGAGAACTTGACCCAGGAATTTGGTGCCATTTTCCATCTATTAAGTAATTGACACCCAATTATGGTTCCTTGTGGGTCCGAATAGGAATAGACGAAAAAGATATGTTTTTGAGGATTTTCCTTGGACTTGAGAGTTTTGTTATTTAAGAGTTAATTACCCTGAGTAATTTACTCTTAAATGGCCAGCCAAAGTTATTATATTTTTTTGGTAGTCAATTCAAGACTGGTTTGTTGAATAGTTTTCTGAGTAAGAGAGGTTTGGAATCCTATATGCTGATCCTGGTTCAGTGGCCCTTCAAGTCTAGTGGAGAATTCCTCATTTCCCAACAAACATCAAGTTGTACTATATTCCTACACTACAGAACCCAGCCAATATCCTGACCAAGGCACTCCCCACATGCAAACATGTACATCTCCTAAGTGTTTTAGGAGTTGTACAAGTTTGAAGGGGTATGTTGTGATGAACGGGGGAAGGAATGGGGAGAGGGGAGCAAGGGATAAGGAATAAAGGACAGAAATGCACTTTGAAGTGCATATATGCTTGTATAACAGAGAGAAATAGGATAAAACCAGGAAAAAGAACAAGTATTAGTTAACATGCAGTCAGAGACAAAGTAGTAACCAGACTTACGTGCAAGAGACACAAAAGGCGGCGACTTACATATTAAGCGCCCAGATGATCAGGAGATGTAGGGGCCAGAAGAGCCAGAATTGTATGGAATACAGAAGGGGACAAAGGGAAATGGATAGGAAGAGATACAAGGGATATAGGAGAAGGCATTCATGTGCAAAGGAACAAGAAATGATGAAGCCAGGGCACATATATGCAGCCACCGAGGACAGATGACTGACACAGAGGAGAAGCAGACACGAGACACAACTCAGATGGGAATATTCATCGCAGACTAAGAGGGAACAAAGGGAAAAAGATTTATATTCAATGGGCACCACTGACAGGTGTCATTCTCCAAGAAGATCTCATCGGGGTGACCCACAATGGGCTGACCCTGCATATGCTCCATGAAACCCGCTAATTGCGGATCATATTATTGTCAGATGACTTACATGTATAAAACCATAGTAACTGCAACGAATATCAACCAGTCTCTCATACCAAAAATCCCCTCACACTTATATTAGATATCCACTCGACGCATGCACGTGATGTCAAGCCGCATTGGGTCAAAACCCCACTCGTCGTCATTCAAGGCTACGGACCCAGCGGGGATCACTAAATAGGTGCTTTATATCACACTCACGCCGTTATTGAACAAGTCTATTATTGTGGATCATCCACTACGACCAACGCGACTCTCCTTCACATTGCCCGCCATCCTCGGACCGGCGCTTACATAGGATTGAGCCGCCGCGCGTCGATAGTACAGTAGCATATATTCGCATAGAATATTAACTACTCATCCAATAGCCACAGATCCTTGTAAAACAGTAGCTAGTGTAATTAATAGTCTATATTTCCCACCACAATACCTTAGATAATTATGATTGTGCTGACTGATCATTTGGTGTAGATAGTTATTTGTAATTATACTGTGATTACTCTAATTTATACTAAAGAAGTCACCAAATTTCATCTTATATAGCCTCTTTCTTAACGATATCAATTGTTTCGAGAATTTAATAAATACCAAAATGAGAACAAAATATTTCTCCAATCGTTTTCATAGCTAGCGCGACATGGATGAGTCTACAATCCCGATCTGACATGATTGGCAGTCGAGTGAAATGATATGAAGCTATCTGAACCGGTGAGAGAGGTACAGTGGTATGTCTGGATGGACTATATTCCTTAGAGAGAAGGTAACCTATCCTGTATACTATGCGAAGTAGCTGAACGATGAACGTGAAAGCAGCACCTGCAGATCAGAGCCAGATATTATGTCATAGTAGTAATTCAAGTTGATATAGATCAGCTCCTACGTAAATTGCGTCATGGCCACGTCGATAGAGGCACATTAATCCCAAGAGAGTATTCATCGCCCCCGGCATGTTTTGAACCCCGCCAATACCCAACGAAGTAACTTGTTATGGTTAATCTTTGTCCCACTGACTATTCATTTTTTTCTAAGCACATAGTGTCTCTTGGTCGGGGCTGAGACATACATTGTTCTAACAGCGCACCCGCTTAGCAGCTCAAGCTTCTCGCACTGCGTGATATAGCACTTGTTGCTGGGGATTTGGAGAACAGTTGATACATGGTGAGCGAATCCTATTTTGGTTTTCACAGAGGCTATTTTCTTGTATGATGTTAAGGATTGAAACCTAGTAACCACGCTGAAATTTCCTGCTCTTGTTATCATCTTAAATAAATGACCTCTATTGCGATGCTACCTCTACATATCATCCAGTGGACCACGGCAGAGATCCAGGGTTCGTTGGTAAATGTCCCTTGTTGAAATGTTGGCCCTACATATCCTCTAGTGTACCATGTCAGAGATACTGTTCTCGTTGAGATGTTATCTCCATTACGACGCTGCCTCCACATATCTCCGGAGTCCCGTGGTAGAGATACTATCTCCGTTGGATGAAATGATATCCATAGCTTTCACAGAGCCATGACTCTCATAAAGCCTGCACATTCTGCCTCTATCCATCAGGCTCTCAATCCAACACACGATCCATTCCTTCTCAACATTGACTCACCATATGTCCTCTGAAGGGAGTAATGGAGTCTTAATCCAGGAGGAGACAGATCTGTGAGTACCCTAAACTGTTCGGTTTAGATGAAATTTATGATTTGGACATGCTATTTTTTTGATTGCTGCGTTGAGTAAGCTCAGTAGTAATTTTATGTGGACCTCATTGTGTTCTCACAGTTTGAAATAGCACTCTTGGTTTATGACACACTCCTCACATTCCGTTATGAGAGAAAACATATCTGGAAGAAGAAGCTTATGATGAGATTATGAGCAAATTACAGTAGGTTTGAAGAATTTGTAGGCAATCTATGTATTTTATCTCCTCAGTGTAGTCAATAACTAAGTGTATATTCGGAAAATATACCTATGTATTTTATCTTACAAAAAGAATAAAGGGAAATTAGCCTTAAAGGCTTGTACAATATATTATACAACTCACCTCCTCAGTGTAGTCAATAACTGAGGAGGGAGGCTTGCGCGGGTCGTGTTTCACCCGCATATACCCTGCAACCGGCCCTTGACCCTATCGAAGGTTTGAGCCAGGCTGCCGGTTCCAAATCCAGGGAGCTGGCCATGCGCGTCACGTCGTGCGTGGGTAAGCGCCCGTAAGTAGCGTACATAGTAAAGAGTGAATAACTCCCTCAATAGTGAGGGTGAAAATACAGATAAATGAGAGGAAATTTCAGAATTTAAAAGCGCACAGAATGATACCAAAATCGATATATAAATACAATATATTGAGATTGGTCTCTCAGGGGTGAGATGCAAGTTTGCACCCAACAGCTTAGATTAGGATCAGTCCTGTATATTTTGGCTCACTATGCAGCGGTCATCTTCTTCATGATGCTCTCAATAATTAACATTTCATTCCCAAATTTCTCCATCAAGGCGAGTAGTTCAATGCCATGGATCGCAAAGAGTTTACATTCATACCGGTCCAGTAAGACTCTGATGATGTCTAACACAGAATCTAATGTCAACACAGTGCATGCAACGACTTAGTTTACCTTATTGATTGTATTGCTTTTCTACCCCTTCTTGGAATCCAAGGTGACAATGGCTCTAATTTTCCATTCACAAATTTATTTATCCATTCTACAAGGGCTTTTAATGGCACGGACATATGCCGTCTCAAAGCTTAAGAGACTGACTGGTTTGGTGCTTGGTCATTTACTTATTGGCATTATTGAGTGTTACTTGGTATGTATTGCATGCTCTCACTTTGTGATGACTAATAAAACTTGAGCTGTACTGCATAGTTTATTGCAAAAATAAACAACTGTCCAACAACTGAGATGGACCTGAACAAGCTTAACTTGTGAGTTATGTTGGTTGTATTCCTTCAAATCACTTATCTATTCACATGATTTCCAGAAGTGAAGCTTCCTTTGTTTCAATTCTGTTTTATGGTTATGCATTCTCTAGTTACCACTATCGAGGATGCATTGCTTATCCTTTTTGACACAATTGTCTTTGCAGTGATGCTTTCCAATTCCCTGGGACACTTGAGGGAGTTGAGAGAGTTGAGAGAATTGCACACCAAGTCCCCAACTCAGCTGTTCCTTGAGCAAAGTATGTTTCTCAGTGGTATAAATAATAAATTGTGACTAATTATTATAAAGGTGTGCTACGATATGGGTATCTAATTTTAATTGTTATTCCAAATCTGCTTCTAATCCACAGTCAGGTTCGTGCTCACAATAACCTTAACAGCAACCATCCTAAACAGGGTATTTCTCAATAAAACCCTGCATGAAGTTGGCTGATTAGTGATTATGACAGGTCTTACGAGTAAATGATTCATTGGATATAACTGGTGCAAAAAATGAATTAATAAAATGTCAATAGGATACTCTTGGAGAGATTCTTAATCCTCTGCAGGACAGGTAAGAGCCCTGAAATATGACTATTTGGGTGACTTGACTGATACCTCATGTAGCCTGTCAATCATTATCATCTGTCAAATTCATTTGTACCTCCAAGAGAAGCATTCCCATCCTAATGGCACCGTCCACTCTTCCTCTCATCCCATTGGCAGCTTCCATGCAGCTACACGACGGATGCATAATGCCATTATGGACGAATTCGGTGACCGGAACATCACCGAGTCAATTGACACTGGATTCCCCTCGTCGAATGAAATTGAGCTCGAGGATCTCCCCGCTTCCAATACAGAAAGGATTGACCTCGATGAGTATCCATGGGCCGGGAGGAATTTGGGAGAGATAGAGAACACCCTTCCTTCGGGATCGCAAAATTCAGGTAAAGTTTATTTATTATTTCAGCTGCGGTGGGTTGATCCAGTTCTTTGTGATGATTTTTTTTTTTTCGGATGCGGTCTAAACAATATAGGATTGAAAAGGGCATCGACATTCACATATTGGGTAACCAGGAGTAGTATGATAGTATTCACTGGGAGCTCAGGATGTCGTCCTAGAGTATATATAATTATGGTTGTACCGAGTGATCATTTGATGTAGATGGTTGTTTGTGATTATACTGTGATTACTGTAATTTATACTAAAGAAGTCACCGAATTTCATCTTATATAAGCTCTTTCTTAAGGCGATCAATTGGTCCGAGAGGTTAATAAATACAAGAATAACCAAGCATATGCTAAATGTTTCTTACGGACTCACTCCAGCCTCAGCTGGAGTAACAGGGAGAGCCAAGGGCTTATAATTAAACCACGACGTCAAGTTGCACATTCTTGTAAATGTGATCACCCGAAGCAGTAACGCCGTCAGCATGACGCGCTAGATAGTTTTTCGATCGTTTTCGCTAGCGGGACATGTATAAGCCTACAGTCCCGTTTTGCACTTCAAAACATCAATTTCACTTCTCTTTAAGCTTGGCCGCTGTGCAATGCGCGCCGACTTCTGACCCATCGTTTCACGATCGTTACCTCTTCGTGTTGGTTCCTGTCGCCATCTCCAGCCCTCCATCAACCCTCTCGGAGATTTTCCTCTTCCAACATCCCCACAACCTCACACGCACACTCAGATCGAGGATATAGCACTATGAAATTGTGCTCTCGAGGATAAACGCGCCATCGAAGCTATTAAATGAAAACATCAAGGTATTCTCATGTGAACCCCAAAGATGGCAATCTAAAATATAAACCAAATATTCTGCGTTACTCATTTGATAGTTTTCCCCAGGATATGAAATGGATTGGCTTGCATCCTACGTATACTCCTAGTACCAGAACGCATCTCTATCTTTCATACAAGGTATTGTTCTCAGAATCTCAAGATTCGTCTGAGCTGAAATCTCAATAACAGGCGCAGAGGCTTTATTCCGGTCGGGGCCTTCCATTCTTCAAGTTTTATGACCAAAATAACAGTGAATAGCATTTGTGTCGTCACCTGCCTGATATCACTCCCCGCGAATAATAATGGCAATTGCTTGGGAAGCTGAGGACAGTGTAATGAACGAAAATCAATTAAATTAAATTCAAACAAGGTTGAAGCGTCCCTATCACGCCCGAAGATGAGGCCACTCAATACCTTTCCCCGACTCACAATCACCCATTTTATCGGCTCCTCGTCTATCCCACAACTAAAGCTAAGAAGTAGAGCTGATCACGATCCATTGGCACCAATACCATGGGAGAATTCTGACAATTTTCGACCATGACATGCTCAAATATCGGTATCATGATATTGAAACCGATCCCGAGAGCAGCCAACACCCACGTATTATGCTGATGTCTGGTTGAGAAATGGCATGGTGGAGGACAATGGTGGGGGCTTGCAAGTACAGGTTTTCAAATTTGAATTTCAAGCGTCACCCGGGTGTGTATTGACCATTATATTTTATGAGAGAATTGGTGGGAGCAGTCCTCTTTTTCCTGCCATTGAAGAACACTTTCTCATGATGCCAGAGCTAGGTATAAGCAAGACAAGGTTATATATGAAAGATGACCTGTAGATCAGGACAAATAAAACATAAGTGTTCGTATCGACATCGGCATAATCATATGATAATGACGACCAACAAGCTGAGGTGGGGGGAGTGTTGAGGATAGCGAGCTTTCCATATGAGACTGACTATTATGTAATCGACACGGGTACACGAGCGCGAATCAGACACATAGTGCGGTGTTGGGCACGAGCGCGAATCAGATAGATAGTCCGGTGTTGGGCCTGGGCGAGAGCATGCTGGGTCAGTGGAGGAGACTCTACGCGGCGCGCATCGAAAAGCGCATCTACAGACTTGCAGCGCCGGGACACGAGCTCGAACCACCCCCGTTCAAACGCCGCTTTGTCTATTACAGAGGTCATGATGGTGCGCGCGCCATGCACGCGCCTCGGCTACATCGCCTTCTGGACCATTCGGACCGTGGCCACCAGGCGTGCCATCTCCAGCTACCTTACACCGGTTTGCAGTACGTAAGGCGCGCGCCAAATTGCACACGCGTTCGCGCGGGCAAAAAGAGAACTGCAATTACTCAGTCAAATTGTAGCCATTCTGTCTGAAAATAAAAATATAACTTCTTCAACCCAATATGGAGGGCATGGAAATGTAAAATTCATGTAAATTTGCCACCATAAAAATTGTTTTTCAGGCAGTTGGCCCTGATCAACCCCAGCTGCAGAACAGCTGTAGCAACACCAAATCAATTCAGACTTGTTAGATATTTTGCAGTAATATAATATACATATAGATGGAGGGCACCAACCACTTTTTAGTATATCAAAGTCCTTTAGAATATTTTATATACTGTACTACAGTTGAGACAAGTAGTTTCTGCTTAATTATTGTTCTAGAGCCCTACAAGACACAGTTCATTGGGAAAATGTGATATTAAATCAACTATACTTTGTTCCTCTGTAGTTAATACCTCAATCATCTATCTTTCCTGGATCCACACAGACGCTTATCTCTCCTGCCTATCAACATTCACCCTCATTCTCAACCTCAAGTTGTGTCGCCCAATGTGGTGCTGAGCACTATACGCTAAAGCAAGTAATAATGAGACCATGTGGTTGTCCGGGCAGAAGATACGCACAGAGTAACAACTACGAGATATTATTAATTATAGCTAGAAATGATCCATCGCTTGTCTAGACATATACCTTGTTCCCATTATCTTGAGACATACGAGAGCTTGTGATATGTTCGTGTCCAGAAAGCTTGTTTCTCGGTTTAGCATTGCGGCCGAATCACCTGACACACGTTGCTGAACCAAGAGGCAAGCCAAGAAATTTGCAGCTGAAGTTTTGGAGCGATGAACTTGTGAAATTGAAGCCTCTCCCTTTAAGTGCAAAGATGACAGGTGATGGAGTGAGCAGATGTACGCGGGGTGGATCCGTGTTCCCCTTGGTTGATCTCTAAAACCCGTGAAGCGCCAACTAGGGTATCAGAAGGGAGATTAGATGTGTTTGCTGTATATTAGTATGCCCCTATGGTTGCGATGAGCAAGTTGATACTCATATTTGAGGATTCCGTCCTGCCCGTGAACTGTCAAAAAAACAAACAGAAAAAAAGGATAATCAACCGTAAAATTCCTAAACTGCAGTAGTGCCATCGCAACACCCTACCTGCATGACACGAAACGAAAACTGTACGCTATCATGATTATCTCCGGAAGACCGCCTGGTGCACTCACTGCCTCCCTCTTCCCCAGGCTGGGCCGAGGCCGTATACGTCTCCATCGGGCCCCCCACACTACTAAACAAGAAAGTACCATCCCCATCACTTGTCAGAGGTTCTTTGCTAGCACCAGCGTCTCAGATGTCAAAGTAGAAGTAGAAGCTCCACTGGGCGTACCAGTCATATCATGATGCACCTCCTGTCCAGACAGCACTGTCGAGTCCACAGCATCATGATCACCCACAAGCCCGATGATAACATATCCACATAAAGATGTGTCAGTTGAGTCTTCAGAAGGAGATCCCGACGCAAAATCCTGTGCGCCATAACTGCATCCATCACGTTCACAATGAGGAGATGAGGGTATGTCTAGTTTGAATGTACATACCAGGTAACGTAACGACCCATGAGTACCAGTATTTCCAGCCCATCGTGAATGCAAACACGGGGTCAATGAAGCGGCCGGAAAGTGTGACCTGTCCACCTGCTACGGGCCTATGTGCCCAGTGAGTGAGCTATCAATTGCGGCGTGCACGGGGCAACATTGTACAGAAAGGTGACGAGTTCGCCGAGGGACAACA
Source organism: Chroogomphus rutilus (assembly GCA_003314275.1). Lineage (NCBI taxonomy): Eukaryota > Fungi > Basidiomycota > Agaricomycetes > Boletales > Gomphidiaceae > Chroogomphus > Chroogomphus rutilus. The sequence continues at coordinate 27,501 of QLPI01008312.1, forward strand.
TGACTGGATGGAGGGTCAGCGTAGCATGGAATGCGTAGGGGAACGGGCACGGACTGCAGATGCAGATGGAGGAGACGACGAGATAACCGAGGAAAAGACCACCAGGCCCATGGTCTTGCTCCAAATGCTGTTCCTGATCCTGATCTCGATCCTGGTCCTGGTCCTGCTGCACCGAGGTCACAATCAGGTCTGCTGAGTAGGGTGAGTCTACAGGCATACCTTGCGCCTGGGGTGAGTCGTTATAGTGGTTATGGTGGCTGGCACGCCCACGGTCATGCGAGATGCCAAAGGGGCCGTTGCCGCTGTCGTGTTCGTTGTCACCACAATCCCACGCCTCAGGCTCTTGCTCCTCCAGGGAGGTCGGTCGGAAACCTGCAGGTGCCATGGACTCGAAGAGCGCCCCGTAAATGTGAAGATGACATCACGTGCACCGCGAAGAGCATGCCAGGATAGGGTACTATTGAGCTACTGGTTTGAAATCCGTGTGTGGCCACAGGATGGCTGGCAGTCGAGGTCCCTTTGTATCATCTTGATCTTGCGTGATTTAACATCACATTTTCCCAATGAACTGTGTCTTGTAGGGCTCTAGAACAATAATTACACCGGTTTGCAGTACGTAAGGCACGCGCCAAATTGCACACGCATTCGCGCGGGCAAAAAGAGAACTGCAATTACTCAGTCAAATTGTAGCCATTCTGTCTGAAAA
>QLPI01008313.1:0-14830 GCA_003314275.1 Chroogomphus rutilus
CTCTTGGCCTGCAGGACTTGGCCATAGTCCGCCCGACCTTTCGACAACACCCCTCGGCAGTATCGAAGTCCGTCAGTATCCGGCGCTTGACACATCCCCCATTCATGAGCATCTTGTAAATTCGGCTTTTGATGGTGAATCATCTCATAAGGTGTCTTGTCTGGTAGAGATCGTTTATGCGTGCGATTTTTAAGATAGTTGGCATGCTGAATGGCATATCCCCATAATGACTTAGGGAGATTAGAATCTAGAAGCATTGCACGGGTCTTTTCGACCAATGTGCGGTTTAGATGCTCGGCGACTCCATTCTGTTCTGGGGTGTCGTGAACAGTATATCTGTGTCGAGTACCTTGCTTGTCTAGGTAATTATTGAATTCAGCACTTGTGTATTCACCCCCTCAATCTGAGAGGAGTGTTTTGATGCGTGCATTCCTCTGCCGAAGCATCATTGCCTCATACAACTTGTATTTGGCAAAGACCTCATCTTTAGTGCTCATTAAATAAAGCACTGATTCTCTTGAGTGATTGTCCGTGAAGGAAACATAGTAAGACTTTTTATCAATTGTGATATGTCTCGCTGGTCCCCATACATCGGAAAATATTTTATCGCCGACTTTCTTTGAGCATTCACTTGATTCTTTTGGGAGCGGTTTGCGTGTAATCTTAGCTTTAATACATGCATCACAGGTGAATTTATCTCTAGCCTGTGATAACTCTAGGCCGTAAACCATGCCACGATCCATAAGGCGCTTAAGGGTCTTATATGATATGTGCCCTAGCCTGCGGTGCGTCTCGATGGCGGTTAAGCATAGCTTAGTGGAATGTTGAGTTGACTGATTGTTCAAATGATATAGGCCGTGTAATTTAGGTGCCTGTAATAATATATGGCCGGACGAATTTTTTATAGTGCATTTTTGTGATGCAAACTCTGTCCGGTTACCGGCATCATTGCATCGGCCTATGGAAATAAGGGTGAAGGCGATTTTGGGAGCATATAGTGTATCTTTCAATGTCAATGTGACTGCTTTCCCTCTCACTCTAGTAGTTATCTTGAGTTGACCGCTTCCGTATGCATCAAAGCTGCCTTGATCGGCTGCTCGAATCGTACGCGGTGTGGGGAAGCTTCTGTAGTTCTCTAACATGTTCTTATGAGGTGTCATGTGAGAACTAGCTCCTGTATCAAAAATAATAGGATCGCCTTGTCCGTCTCTGATGAAGGTGGCGCAATCATAATTGATGAATGCCATAGATCCGTCGTCGTCTCCTCCGGAAGACTCATCTTCATCAGCTACGTTGGCTTTGGCTTTGGCTTTTATATGTTTCAATAGATTTTTGGACTCGAAATAACTCATGAGTTGAGCTCTCCACAGAGACCAATTAGATCCATCTGTAGCTAGTCTCCCCATGGTCAATGGGACTTTCTCTGTATGGTCTGCGGGGCCCATAACCTTGATGAGATTATGAGCAAATTACAGTAGGTTTCAAGAATTTGTAGGCAATCTATTTAATTTATCTCCTCAGTGTAGTCAATAACTGAGTGTATATTCGAATAATATACCTATTTTATTTATCTTACAAAAGAAATGAAAGAGAAATCAGCCCTGAGGCTTTGTACATAACACTATACAACTCACCTCCTCAGTGTAGTCAATAACTGAGGAGGGAGGCTTGCGCGGGTCGTGTTTCACCCGCATATACCCTGCAACCGGCCCTTGACCCTATCGAAGGTTTGAGCCAGGCTGCCGGTTCCAAATCCAGGGAGCTGGCCACGCGCGTCGCATCGTGCGTGGGTAAGCGCCCGTAAGTAGCGTACATAGTAAAGAGTGAATAACTCCCAAAATCGATATATAAATACAATATATTGAGATTGGTCTCTCAGGGGTGAGATGCAAGTTTGCACCCAACAAAGGCAAGTCAAGTTCTCCAATAAGATGCTGAAAGATGTTGTGGTAAAAGGTGCCGAGTGGAAAGAGAAAAAGAGATATGCATGTGTGAGGAATGAGATGCGCAACGTATAAAGGAATGGGGCAAGGGGAGCAAGGAATAGGGAATAACAGACAGAAATGCACATGGAGGTACATATGTATATACATGTATAACAGTGAGGAAATGGGATAAAAACTGGAAAAATAGCAAAGAATTGGTTAGCATGTATTCAGAAACAAAGTAGTAACTGGACTCACTAGTAGTTACCATGCAAGAGACACGAATGGTGGCAACTTACGTGTTAAGTGCCTAAATGATCAGGAGATATAGATGCCAGAAGAGCAGAAATTGTATGAGATACAGAAGGGCACAAAGGGAAACAAATAGGAGGAGATATAAGAGATACAGGAGAAAGGACTAACATGCAGTGGAACAAGAAATGATGAAGCCAGGGTGCATATATGCAGCTACTAAGGACAGATGACAGACATACAGGAGGATGGGACATGGGACATGGCTTGGGATGGGAATATCCATCACAGAAAAAGAGGGAACAAAGGGAAAACTGACATTCTATTCAATAGGCACCTCTGACAGGTGCCATTCTCCAGAAGATCACATCAGGGCAACCCACAATGGGCTGACCCTGCATATACTCTATGACACCTGCTAATTGTGGATCATATTATTGTCAGATGACTTACATGTATAAAACAAATGGTAGTTACAGTGAATAAACACACAGTCTCATACTGAATTCCCCCTATACTTATATTTGACATCTACTCAATGCACATATCTGATGTCAAGCCGCATTGGGTTCAATCATCACTCGTTGTCATTCAAGGCCCCAGACCCAGCAGAGATCATTATATAGGTGTCGTTCATCACACTCACATAAGTTCTAACTGTTCTATTCTTATGGATCACTCATCACAACCAATGCAACTCTCTTGTACATCACCCACCAGCTCCTTGGACCAGCACTTATACAAGATTGAGCTGCCACACGTCAACTGAACAACAGCATATATTTACATAGGATATTAACTATACATCCTATAGTTACAAAATCTTGTACCACAGTAGCTAGTACAATTACTAGTACATATCCCCCACCACAGTATTTTAGAAAGGACAATTAAATGCACTTGCATAGGCTATTTTAATGGAGAACCCAATTAAGAAATTATACTCCAGAGATTCACCTAATCAGTTATTGCAAGAGTATTACAATAGAGATTAATGAGACCTCACATAGCCGTGTAAAATGTTATTATTGATTCTGATCCAGGTCTTTGCCCAAAGATAATATTTAAGGGGGGTCTTGTCATGTGTCTTGTCTGTTACATATAGAATTAATAGTTTAAGGATGTTAAACTATTAGTTCTAGACTATTTTAGATTTATTTCCACTTTTCTAATTTTTTCTGATGTAGCTCTTTTCCCAATTTTTAAACCCAGGCAAGTCAAGTTCTCTCACAAGATGCAGAAGGACAATAAAATGCACCTGCACAGGTTATTTTAACAGAGAGCCCAATTAAGAAATTATACTCCAGAGGTTCATGTAATCAGTTATTGCAAGAGTATTACAATAAAGATTAATGTGACATCACAGCCCTGTAAAATGTTTCTATTGATTCTGATCTGGGTCTTTGTCCAAAGATAATATTTAAGGGGGGTCTTGTCAGGTGTCTTGTCTGTTACATATAGAATTAATAGTTTAAGGATGTTAAACTGTTAGTTCTAGACTATTTTAGGTTTATTTCCACTTTTATAATTTTTTCTGATGTAGTTTTTTTCCTAATTTTTATGTATTTTAGTTTTGAGGTTAGCCTGCCACTTTGGTAGCAAAAGCTTAGGTTTACTCTTCAGAATAAACCTATTCAACAGGTCTTTGGACCTATAAGAATGGTTTCCTGTTTTTGGACCAGTAACCTAAACAAACTTCAGTCCACATATGTGAGTGCTGCTGGCACTTACTTAATCCTGTGAATTAATATAGGTGAAAAGATTGTTATTTTATGCTACTACAGAACTAGCCTCTATTTATACCAATTATAAGCCAATTATGTAACCTCCTGATAAGGCAATACCTTCCTGAAGCTAATGGAAGTGTTCAGAAGGAATTGGAAGGCCTTGGAAGCCTGTGGAGGTCATTGTGTCTGTCATAACCCTGCCAAAGTCATTTCCATTAACACACAGACATGAGTTTTTCCTTTCCAGGAAGGGCCACACATCACATGGACATATCCTCATGCCCTGAGAAAGCCTGTTCATTTACTACCTGCAAACCTTGCCCAGTCCACAGCTCTCCGATCAGAGACCCCACCCTCTGGCTGGATATTGTGCCTATCGTTCACTAGTTGAAAACTTTGCCTCACCCTCATCGATAAACACCCTTTGATATCTATCTCTTTAACCTGGCTGATCAGCCCAACTCTACTTGACGATTCCTAACATGGAAGTACATATATGCAAGCCACCGGCCTATTTTGAAGAAAAACAAAATAATGTATTATTGCTAAAGAAATGCATATATGGACTTAAGCAGTCAGGTAGGGTATGGTATAAATGTCTGTCAAATGCCCTTTATTCTATTGGATTCATAAAATCAGCATCTGATGCTGCAGTATTCTATAGACATGGTTCGAAAGACTATGTGATCATTGGAGCTGTCATAGATGATCTTACCATAATGGCTAGGGCGATTTAATTTTGCGGGGCATCAAATAAGATCTCGAAAACATCTTCAAGATGAAAGACCTAAGAGAAATCCATTGGATCCTCAATCTGAAGATCAAGCATGATAGATTGGCCAGAACAATTAGCTTCTCTTAAGAAGCATATATAGACAAAATTCTCGACCAATTTAACCTACAAGATGCAAAAACACATAAGACTCCCTTAGATTCTACTACCAAGCTATCCAAAGAATACAAGGAATAGTTACATGTATATAACCCCCCAGTCGACTGAACTATTTGCCAGTATGAATATCAACATAATCTTCCCCCTAAGTTCCGATTCAGTTCTGGTAACTTTCTGACTTTCTGAAATTAGAGATAGACGATCAAGGAGGGTGCAACACATAAGTTGAAGTTAAATCCCTCTGACTTCAAACACTCACTCAAACGACTAGTCATATCAACCTAATACTGACCAACCCTAAGTGCCTGGCACTTCTCATTCACTTCTGTCTATCTGTGAATCTGAACCCAACCCCCTTGTCCTCGGAACCTCAACCCCCTTTATGGAACCCTTTGGAAACCTCTGGAAACCCTTCTAGAAGTATTTGATTGAGCGCCTGACCCGCAGATTTAACAAAATGTTGGTACCCAATTCTTGTAAATTTGATAACATGGAATCCACTACGTTGAAATTACTGGTATAAACTGGTGGCGATGCAACACTTGCGATCCAGGGCAATGTCAAAGTCATTCAAAGTGACTTGGTTCTCTTGACCACTTCCCCCCTTTGGAATTTTCTATAAAGGGTCTCGTTTTTTTATGAATGAACTTTATCGCCACATGGCCATGTGCCTTTCTCAGGGTTTGGAACCTTAGATTAATTCTAGACTTGGATCTAGAAAGTGGGGAATACTGATGAGATTATGAGCAAGTTACAGTAGGTTTGAAGAATTTTATAGGCAATCTAAGTTATTTATCTCCTCAGTGTAGTCAACCACTGAGATATATTCGGAAAATATACCTAAGTTATTTATCTTACAATAGAAATAAGAGAGAAATTAGCCCTGAGGCTCTGTACATAATATTATACAACTCACCTCCTCAGTGTAGTCAACCACTGAGGAGGGAAGTATACGCGGGTTATGTTTCACCTGCATATACCTTGTAACCGGCCCTTGACCCTATCAAAGGTTTGAGCCAAGTTACCGGTCCCTATCCAGGGAGCTGGCCACATGCGTCGTGTCGTATGTGGACAAGCGCCTGTAAGTAGCGTACAAGTAGTAATATGATAACTTCCTCAGTTTTGAGGATAAAAATACAGAAATAATATCAAAAAATTTAGAATTAAATTGCGCACAATATGATACCAAAATCGATACAAGAATAGAATATATTGAGTTTGTCTTCTCAGGGGTGAGATGCAAGTTTGCCCCCAACAAATACTCCATGTGAACTTAGAGAAATAGGAGATTATCTGATATGTTCACATGTTAGTACCAAAGGATCACTGTTGTAGGTAAAAAAAAATCAGTCAATAAAACAAAGCACTCGTGTATTCTACAGTCTAGAGGGCCTCAAAGAATATTTTTATTTTTATTTTTTTCAGTGGCCATCATTTCAGTCAATACTCCATCACCCCTTGACAGAAATTAAATCTATGAAAGCATGTTGTATATTGTGTGCATGATGCGAGTCATGAAAAAAAATTTGTTTCATCTGACCAGGAAACCTATCAGAGTATGTTCTGACCAAGTCTTGGTTCATTCAGTTATACTGACCGAATACCATATACTTTGGATAATCTCAAGTCCTTCACATATTGTTTTAGAACTGTGTGAGTTAACCCAAGAAACATGACAAAACTGTGATGTGAATAAAGTCTAATCAAGTTCTCTAACAAGATGCAGCAAGTTAATGTTGATCCAGGCTATTGTCTAAAAAGACTATGTTTAGAGGGGGCATTGACAGGTGACTTGACAATTATGTATAGGATTAATAGTTTAAGTGCATTAAACTATTAGTTCTACCCTTGCCTAGGATTATTCCCAGTGCTTCTAATATTTTTCTGGGTACATTGCCTGGATTGCAAGTGTTGCTTCACCACCAGTTATCTTCAACATGTTGTTTAGTATGGTAGACTAGGTTTCTTTAGGGTTTTCCCACACTAGAATATCAGAGAGTCAATTTTACAAATAGGGGATTAATTCCCTGGAATTTTCTGTGATTTTAGATATATTTATTGATTGGGAATATACTGTTCTATGTCTGTTCTACCCTAGGCTAAGTCTCAGATTTTACCTCCACTTAGGTGCCATTTTGGGGAACTGGCCTGGGCACCAAAGCACCGGTTTATGGATTTGTGGTTCTCCCACAAGATAAATTTAATATGTGGTGATAAAGAATATTAATATCTAGTGTTGAGAACCCAACTATGGCTCCAGGTATTGGGACAATGAGTATCCTGTCTTTTAGTTCAAAATGGGAAGGTGTCTACTTGGCGCTTACCCTTTGGTTCAGCCCAAGTGATGGTTATTGAGTGTAACCTAGTGGGTAGTGGTATGGGGGGTAAACCTATTGTTTCTAGCTCTATTTGTTGCTTGTAACTGCTGTTGCTTTATACAAATGTATCCTGTGATATGACTATGATCCGTAGTTAGTGAAAACTGTAGAGCCTATGCAGGGTCAGCCCATTTTGGGTCACCTTGATGCAATCTTCTGACAAGTGACACCTGTCAGAAGTTCCTAATGAATATAAAGTGAAATTCCCTTTGTTCCCTTCTTATGCACAATGAATATTCCCTTCCTAAGCCATGTCCCATGTCCTCTTCTCCTGTCTTTGTGTCATCTGGTCCTTGGTGACTGCATATATGCACCCCAGTTCCATTATTCTTTGTTCCTTACATGTGAGTCCTCTCTCCTATATCTCTTGTATCTTCTCCTATATGTTTCCATTCTTCCCCTTTGGTATTTCATACAAAATCTGCTCTTCCGGTCCTTGGGGCTAGCAAGGTATGGGGCCAGGGACATAGTGTTGTGCAAAACCCACTCCTAAAATCATGTAAATATTGTTGTAGGTACCTTATGATGTATAAAAACTCAATGTAGAGTTGTGCATTGATTGGAAAATTATTGGAGATATTGGGCATTTAGTGTGGAAAATATGTGTAAAATCACTCAAATACTGCTTGGTTCTAACACAACATAGTGGATTCCACGTCATCAAACTTACAAGAATTGGGTACCAACATCTTCAAGTTGCGAGATATCCCTGAATTTTTTTTGGAAACGAGAGACTATGCAAAAAGAAAGACCCGATCTAGTGATGCAACAAAATAAAGGGGTGGCAAGCGCTATTCAAAAGTTATTCTTGTTCATTAGTACATTCATTAAGTGAATATAATTTCACAGAGTGCTCGTCGGGATTCTCTAGCATTATTTATACCTGAAGGGGGGCGCAACAGTGTTGAATCCGAAGAGAGAGTTGAAAATAATCTCTAAATATTTGTCCGTATAGAACTTAACAAACGCCAAATAAACGTGTAGCTCCAAACAATAAGAATACCAAACTGGTGTTGAAATCTCCAAGGGCGCTGAACAAGTTTCGCAGATTTAACTGTTTGGCTTTAGCGAAGGTGGTGGCTCATTGCAAACAGATGGGGATATTACAAAGGAAGTGTGACTAATGTGACCATGCCGGTCGAATTATTCCAACAACTGGAACATGTCCAATGCTCGAAATGCAAGTGTGCCTTTTCCAAAATTCTTTGAGATCTAATCTGATTGTCCCTCAAGTTGTCAAAAAAAAAATTCTCGTTTCAAGTTCGTCTCCAAATAAAGGCGGTGTATGGAGCTGGACAAGATCAATAGTTACTGACTGTGCGAACTCTTAGCTCTCATTTACGAGGTGATATAACAACAAATCGACTTGGTGCTGGCTGCCTTGTAGTAAGCATTCCTTTGAATAATCTGGTTGCACGTTCTGGCTGGGTAGCGCTGTACGCTTGAAATAAATCGCTGGATCCTGAGAATCATCAACGATTAGGGTGTGAGCAGCTTGCAGCTTATAGTTGTAATCAATGTCCAGTAGCATTCTGATTTTCGATCAATTGATCATGAAAGGTTAAAGTAAACAATCTCAGGGAAGGATTGGTGTTCTCTATTCTACGATATAAAATTACCTTATGGAGAAAGAAGACACACTGCAAGACTAGACCTCATTAGTATAAGATGGTATATTGCACCAAAATTAGCTATCTTGGATCCCAAGGACAGATCTCAGCGCCTGCTGATAAGGAGAACTATCATACACTCGTCTTTTTGACCTTCCATATCGAACAAACATCCCAAGAATGTAAAAGAAAAACCCCAAAACGTGAAAATTACATTTACAAATACTGCCATCCCATCCTTACACGGGCCATGACAGAGATCGAACAGTTTGGATCCAACTCGCAGCAGCGTTCGGATACTGTACGATAAATCGGGAGTGAATCAGTACACGAGAGATCCAATCCTTAAATCTAAAAAAACACACCTCCCAAACCATAACGCCTGCATTCCAACCTGCATTCTTCGCTTGCTGAACACAAGTAGCCAGAGTAGAGGGGGGGATGAATCCGCTTGCGTCACCTGCAGTAGCAGGTTTTCCCATAACGATCTTATTGAGACTCACACCTGCTGCGTGGATCTCGAAAATAGATGATTTGGTCCAGGGTCCTCCCGAATTGGTGACGAGCCCCGTGCAGGTGGTGTATTCACTGCCCTCTAAATAAATAGGTTAGGTATGAGGGGATGGATGATGTAAGGTCACTCACGGCTGTAAAACTATTGAAGAAGGGGGACTATATATCAACCACATGATGCAGGGATAAACGAGGGAACTGCTACCTGGACATTGTACTAGTGAAGAAATTGGTCATAAATCGACATGATAGAGTATATATGGGAAAATGTTACCCAATCGATCAAATTCCCAACTCTGCTGTTGACATTAAGGTATGGAGCACCAGTGGTCGAAGAGAACCTAGAACAATCGGAGTTGTTAACGGATGCCCGTGTTCAAGGAAGCATGACTCGCCATGGAGCAATTGCTGATCAAAATATTAAGAAATAAGCTTTAATCATAGCACAAAGTATGTGACTCACGAGCGTGGGTTATAATGAACTGTCCTTGAGGAAGGTTTTGACGTAGGACAGTAGTGAATGTCACAAGCCAGTTAGGAGCCGTTCCTGCTGAGACTGCGTTGAAGTCCTGATATCCAAAATTGGACGTTGGCATCTGTCATGAACTAGATGGTCAAAGAACGAACCTCATAATCCACGTCAATACCGTCCAGATTATAGGTCTTTACCCAGGCGGCCATTGTGTTTGCTAGCTGGGTAGGGTCGTGATTCGTCGGGGCGTCTGTCGAACCAAATGCAGATACGATAAGCTAGGTGGTAGCGGTAATTTTTAGTACTAGTCAAAATGGGTTTAGAACAACTATAAAATGTAAAACTGACCTTGATACCGGCACTATTGTATTGTGCTTTGATGGATGAGCGCGTTGCGCTACCGATCAACACCCATTCCAATGCTTGGTCCGCGGCGCCCGAACTTAGAAGGAAAGAAAGTGCCCTACCAGTATGTTTAATTGGCATGTTAACTTATTGACTGATAGTCTCAGTTGCTTACAGTACATTGAAACCCTGCAAGTAATATATGTATTGTCCAGCACGAGCTTTGTAAACTATAGACGCACCTGAATCACCGATGGAGACGGTGGACCATTCTCTCCGGAAACCCACTGATCCCAGTAGGCCACAAAATGAGGCGGACCGGGTGTCGTCTGAGGCACTAACGTTCCATTCAAAGGAACGGAAGACACACATACAAGCTGTGCTAATGCTATCAGAACAGAGAAGAGACGAGTAGATGAAAACATGGCGATATCAGGGAGCCAGGAGCAGACAGCTGAGAATGCTGTCTGAAGGACTTAATTTTATACACTGGTACCGGTGCTGCCGACCCATTTCGTAGCACCTTCGGCAACTCATACTGCGCGTATAGGAATTAAAGCCATATGGAGAGAGTGTCTCAAGAAAAAGAGAACATAAGGTGGTACTCACCTTTTCGAGGGTACAGCGATGTCGTCAAAGCTTCTTTACAGCAGATAATCTTTGCCAGCAGGCTCGTAAAGCAGGTTGTACCTGAATCCCATGAGGAACATCGAAGTAACAATGCGGACGGATACATCTCCTGACGAAAACACACATACATGGCGATCCTAAGAGTTTGTGCCGCTCAGCGTCAGTGGGTGGGCAAGACGCCCATTTCAAGAGCTACACCAGTTATCGATGTCTTGCACGTGGATACAGAACATCTTGGTTCGCAGCTCTGTGAGATCTCATCCCGTCTCAGTGAAAGCTTCGGAAATCGAATGCCAGCTAGTCAAGCATGACCTGTATCTAGTCTAATCGTGATACCAGGGTGCGGCAGTCTCGGAGAACCTAGAAGCGCATGATTGGGCCCTGATAAGAGTACAGGTGCTGCAGACCCTTTAAATCATTATACAGCCCTACCTTGGCCTGCTGTGTTTGAATCCGATTGGATCACGTGCCGACAGTTCAGTGTTTTTTAGCCTTTTCCTAGTTTTTATTTAGCCTTTCCTAGTATTTATTTAGCATTTCCTACCACCAAGGCTGGCTTACATACATCTTCTTCTTTGGCCTTTCTGGAACTTCCTAATGTATCAGCGCGGGTACTCGTGCTACTGGCGCCTCGAAAGGGTTTTTCGGTAGTGACACGTCACTAAGCGACACTATCCATAGATCATGCACTTGGCGGTGTGGTCGGGTCCCCTTATGGGAATTTCGAGGAATTGATGATGTCTTTGAATTCTATGCATGATTGTACAGTGAGGTTTCATATGTAGTTATTGAAGCATGTGTCATACATTGTTCCTAATTTCCGCGCAATGCTGCTATATCTTTTCATGGTCCCGCAGGATCATCAATGAAAATAGTGCCTGCTGACTCATAGACATTCCGTCTTCGGATATGAAGATTGCCTTTGGCTTCCCTTGAAAAGTCTATTTATTCTATTTCGAGAGGGCAATCTCTGTGTTTTATGAGATAGCATTATTGGTTACAATCAGCCTTTTTCGTGATTTAATGTGACCATGCTGGAACGCAATAGAGGGAAATTACCCTTGAATCAGGATATACGGTTGCCAGGACCTGGAAATCATAGAGGGTACAGTAGTTTTTTTTTTCTTTTTCTTTTTCTTTTGGTTTAATCATTCATTTGACATCAGGTGTGTAACCATGGTTGTAGCTCTAGCTGTGTATATGGATTGTGAGTGGGCCAGCCCCCTTGGAGTTCCCGTCTCTCTGTGGCCTCTAGCTGGCACTCTCCCGAGTTCCCCTTCTGTCCTAAATTGGTGGCATGCATGGAAAGTAGGGTGCAACACACAAGTACATTGAAGCCAAAGCCACTACTACTGGCCTGCAGGACTTGGCCACTCCCTGCCAGTACCCTCGGCATTACCAAATCCTGACATCCACCCACTTCGGTTATCTCTGTCACCCAGGTTGTAATCAGAAAGGCTGCTACACCCAAGGTCGATGGTTCTCATAGTTGTTGATATTTTAGATGAAGCACATGCAGATTATTGTATGTGTATGTTGCATTCATGTTTGAGTTGACACCATTTTGGGCCCAGGTCACAGGTGCTCTCAGCTTGACCCACACCCAAACCCAAGGACACCCAACCTGGTGACCCATGTGGGTTGGAATAACCTGTGCTATTCCCTAGATGCTCTCAGCCACCCAAACTCAAGGACACCTGGACCCATGACCCATGCTATTCCCTATTGATGAGATAATTCATTTGTTTTGGGATAATGGTGCACTTGGGTCTCATCATTATCTGTGTTTTGTTTTTGATTGATATAATAACCCCCTGTCTACAATGTTTTCTCAACATATCAGGAGAATTGAATTGCCAGCTGGTGATACCTTTCACACTGTGGAGATGTCATGTGGGTAGCCAGGTGCTGCATTCTCCTGTCCAAGGTAGCATGAGAGGTGCCACTCATATGAACTGCAGGACCTCATCAATGAAGTCAGACCTTGGTAGAAAGGCAACATTTTTGGCAGTAGACATTCAGCTAGATGCTATTCTGCCAGTCTGGTTGGAACATGTATGGAATGTTCCTGTCCAAGGCATATGTCAGAATCAAGCACTGTATAAGAGCTGAAGCATCTGACAAGGAATATTCTCCATGACAAGGAACAGAGTCATGCATGCAACTTGAGTATTCTTTGTATTTCGGGTGTCTGTTATTGAGTTTCAAAATTGATTTATATAAAGATTATTAAATTGTTACTTAGTGGATGCTCCTAACAAAAAGATTTCTGTCATTTTTTTGGACAGAGGTCCATTGAAGTACGCTGTTAAGATAGACCGCTATGAATGACCGTTCTCCTTCCCAGCGTTTTCATCCTGGATCATTCTCATAAAAGAAATATAATCGTACTCAGAGTATTTTTACGAACCATCGTGCGGATACTAAAATGAGATGGCTGTACCCTGTGTCCGCTGTAAGCACCAAATGAGCCAAAGGTGCAAAACTAATTGGCTGTGTGCAATCGGATGGGACAGATAGGATACCTGCACCTCACGGTGGGCTTTACTACCACACCCAAATCACCCTTTTCAATGATTGTTCCTGGCCGCACTTCCCTCCATCCTTTAACAACCTACAGCTTTGTGCCTTCGCCTACCGTTCCATAGTCATTTCTGCTCAGGCTCTTCTCCATTTGCGGCATGTATATTGTGACGATCCATATTGTTGGATAGGTGGGACTGTGTCAATGCAGACTCTGTAACACTTGCCAGGCATGCCCTTATGGGGGGGGTATTTTTAGGCGCCCCGATCGATACAAAAGTTGTGACAATGGATGTAGGGCAAATATTCGGTTGTTGGGAAGTAATATGTGCATTAAAGACACATTAAAATAAGCTTGGAGGTCTCTACAATAATAACCACCGGTGGGTTGCCCAGAAGCAAGTGGTGGTTGGCGTGATTGAATGTGACAAAATAGGGTTCTGGCCGTGGAATCGCCTTCGCACGCAGTCCTTGCAACCTCACACGCTCTTGTCTTTCAACCCACCTCCTCACATAGTCGACGTCAATCCCAAGCAGAAATATTTTCATTGTGCCATAACATCCATGTCGTCACCCGCAATCGTGTCCACTTTTACTGGAACCAACATCTGTGAGTTTTTTGACGATAGATATGATATATCTGAGAGCTAACCATTAGCCATATTCTGTTACAGATGCGCACCGTGATGCGGTTATCCAGAATACCGTCAGTAAGTACACCGCCACTTGATGACACAGCTTTCATACTCAAGACAGCTTAGATTTCTCGCCAGATCCCTTGGCATTACTTAACCCCGCGAAGCGCGCATCCTATGACACACGGTACGGCGCGGAAGGTGACCAACCCCATGGGTGCATGAAAGACACCCGCGTACAGATATTGGCCGATCTAGAGGCCTGGGCACATGATCCTTCAACTCCAAACGTTTATTGGCTCAATGGCCAGCTCGGTACAGGGAAAACGACGATCGCACACTCGTTCTGCCAGAGTTTGGACACGCAGCAGAAGCTTGGAGGCAGCTTCTTCTGTTCTCGCTCAGGATTGACGGATGCACGCCGGATCATCCCCACGATCGCCACAATGCTTTCTCGATCTAACCCAAAGATTAAATCAGTCACCCATGACGTGCTCGTGAACAAACCTGACGTCGCCGATCTCAATGATGTATTTGAACAATTCCGGTCACTGATCGTTAACCCTGTCAAGATCGCTACTGACAACGAACAAGGGGTTTATTATGTTATCGTTATAGATGCCATGGACGAATGCTCAGCACCTGGAATTGTAGAAATGCTGATCACAGCCATCCTCGACAGCATCACAGGCATTCCTCTAAAATTTTTAATCACAAGTCGACCTGAGGCCTGGATCAGGAGGGCATTTAATCATGCCGCTGCACCTTCCCTCCTCCAAGAATTCACTCTTCACAAAGTTGCCATCGAGGACAATGGAGAAAGCGATATCGAAACATACTTAACAGCCTCAGTGTCTAAAATTGCAGACGATCACGGATATTCGCAACAAGCATCTCCTTGGCCGTCAAAACAGGAACTCTTGAAGCT
>QLPI01008315.1:0-10480 GCA_003314275.1 Chroogomphus rutilus
CACATGCTGCACGCGCACATGTAGGTCTCGTATGCATGCACATACGACACGCACACACCACATACACACATGAGGTGTCGTATGCGGTCACATACAGCCCACATGCCTACTAATGTACTTCCAGAAGCAGCACAATGACATAATCAAAAGTGGCGATCTCACACGATGAACGTGAAGGAAATATACCTGCTCCAGAGCCAGCTGCCTTGAAACTGAGGCCCGAGGACCATTGATGATGTGCTGAGAGCACACATATGGGTGCTCAGGCGAAGACAAGCTGGAACATCAAGTGTTCCGCTGACCCTAATCACAAAAAAGTGTAAGCGGATAGTCGATGGTTTGTAAAGCAATAATAGGTGCTCACCTGTTCCCTGCCTCACTCACCACATGCACCGTACACGTTGTACATGCCACACACGCCGTATGTGCCCTACGCGTTGTACGCGCCGTACACGCCATACACGCCATATGCGCCGTATGCGTCGTACGCGCTGTACGCGCCGTATGCGCCGTACGCGTCGTACGCATCGTACGCGCCGTACGCGTCGTATGCGCCGTACACGTTGTATGCATCGTACGCGCTGTATGCGTCGTATGCGCCGTACGCGTCGTACGCATCGTACGCGCCGTACGCGTTGTACGCGCCGTACGCGTTGTACACGCCGTACGCGTTGTACGCGCCGTACGCGTTGTACACGCCGTACGCGTCGTACACGCCGTACGCGTCGTACACGCCGTACGCGTCGTACACGCCATACGCGTCGTATGCGCCGTACGCGTCGTATGCATCGTATGCACCGTACGCGTCGTACGTGCCATACGCGTCGTACACGCCGTACATGTGGTACTCGCCGTACGCGTCATACGCGCCACACACGCTGTATGCGCTGTACGCGCCGTACGTGCACGCGTATGAGATGCACGCGCAGAACTTATATATCATGTCAGCACACCTCAAGCTCAAACTCGACTTTCGAACGTACAAAAGGAGGTCCACTCGTCTCCCAATTTCCTCATTCCCTTCCACTCCCCACTCCCTAACGCAAGGAACCTTCCCTTCATTTGACATACACACCCGTCCGCAATGCGTTCCTTCGGTGTATCCCTCTACGCACTCACCCTCCTCAGAGCGGGGCCTACTGGAGCGGGGCCAACTGCAGCGGAGCCAAGGATGGGATTTGGGCCAAGGATGGGAATCGGGCTGACCGGGCGGGGGGCAACAGGATTGGGGCCAGGGGCCAAGAGGACTGGGGCCGGCAGAATTAGTGAGTGCGTCAGTTTGGCCGCCGCTTGGGTCGTAAGAATAGGAGCGGATATTAATGTGGCGGCACGAGAATACGGGAGTGCACTGCAAGCGGCTGCATTACAAGGTCATGAGATGACCGTTTGGTTATTGATCGACAGAGCAGTGGATGTGAGCGGGGAAGGTCGAAGGTATGGTACCGCGCTGCAAGCGGCCTCATTTGGTGGCCACCCGGGCATCGTTCGCTACCTGGTGGAGAGTGGAGCGAATATGACAACCACGACACCACAACAGCTGACTCAACCATCTCCCTAAACCGTCCCGTTTATTCATTCGCTTGTCTCCTCGTCAAAACCAGTGTCGTCAAAACCAGTGTAACAGTTTTTTACTTAGTTTGATTCACCTGCGAACTGATCGCCATCCACACAGTCGTTCATCTGCGACACAGTAAGAAAAGGGAAGCATCAGAGGTGTACAGAGCGACTCACTCCGGGACACATATCAGGATCTCCCTACACAGACGTGAGTAGACATAACAACAACAGGCTGGACAACGTACGGGTTGAGGGGTGGGTGCGCCGAAGACGACAAATGGCATGAAGCTCTTGGCAGCAGTATATCCGCCAAGATGAGCACGGGATGCTGGAGGTGGTACTTTGGGGATGGATCATGCGGTAGCATCCGGTCTACTTGGCCGACGTTGGGTATGTGGTAGCGTCCGTCTGTCGAAGGTTGGTTGCGTCATGCAGTGGGCAGGCCGACTGAGGGTATGTGTATGTGGTTTGACACCAAGCTGATGTAAGCGAGGTTGGCGCTGAACCTCGATTACATCAGCCACAAATCATATTAAATAAATTTTGAATTATTAAAATACAAAATTATATTGATTTTGAGTACAGTCACATGACAGGGGTGCAGGTGGGCTTAGATATAATTTATATAAGTCAAGTTAGCGCCAAATTTCGATTATATAAGCGAGGTTAGCGCTGAACCTCGCTTATATAAGTGTACCCGTGAACGGGTACGGGTTTGGCCCGGGTTGGAAATCCTGACCCTGACCCTTACCCGTGCTACCCGTGCGGGTTTCCAATACCCGCGCCAATCACTAGCGGTGCAGGCGGTGGGTGTGAGTGGCGCGGCAAGTTGGCGCAACAAGACTCGTTCGAATGGCAGGTACGAGGGCGGTGAGAGCGGTGGGTGTGAGTGGCATGGCAAGTCGGTGCAACAAGTGCGCGACGGCAAGCGCAACATGCTCGATAGGTGCGGTGGTGGGCGTGGCGAGTGTGGGGTGGTGAGTCTTGATGCGGCGAGTCAGCGCAACAAGTGCGCAATGGTGAGCGCGACATGCTCGATAGGTGCGGTGGTGGGCGTGGTGAGTGTGGGCAGTGCGACTTGATGCAGGGGTGGAGGACGTGGCCAGTCTGGGCGCAGCGAGTTGGTGCAGCAAGTGTGCAACGGCGAGTGCAGCATGTGCACAATGACAAATGCAACACATGCACAACACACGCAGTGGTGGTAGGTGCGGCAACTCGATGCAACAAGTGCGCGACGACGAAAGGTACGAACGCATGCAGGCATAACGAAGAAAATCAAATTGCCATGCACACCGGTGCAACAAAGAAACAACCTGTAAAAAAGAAAACCGAGTTGCCACACATGCTGGCACAATGAGGAAATGAGCCATAAATGTTGCGCACGCCAGTGCAACGAGAGGATGATCCATTGGCTAGCAGAGAGCTCCAGAGGGTCCAGGTCCAGAGAGGTTGACATGCATGCCGGTGCAACAAGAAAACTAACTAATTCATTCGGCGACCCCTGCCTTACCTGTTGGGTGCAAACTTGCATCTCACCCCTGAGAGACCAATCTCAATATATTGTAATATTATATCGATTTCAGTATCATTCTGTGCGCTTTTGAATTCTTAATTTTTCTCACTTTTATTTGTATTTCTACCCTCAATATTGAGGGAGTTATTCATGTTTTACTATGTATGCTACTTACGGGCGCTTGTCCACGCACGACGCGACTAGCATGGCCGGCTCCCTGGATTTGGAACCGGCAGCCTGGCTCAAACCTTCGATAGGGTCAAGGGCCGGTTGCAGGGTATATGTGGGTGAAACACGACCCGCGCAAGCCTCCCTCCTCAGTTATTGACTACACTGAGGAGGTGAGTTGTATAGTATTATGTACAAAGCCTCAGGGCTGATTTCTCTTTCATTTCTTTTGTAAGATAAATAAAATAGACTGCCTACAAATTCTTCAAACCTACTGTAATTTGCTCATAATCTCATCATTACCTTCTTCTCGTAAAAAGGATGCCCCACCAATCGTGCATGCTGGCACGATGGCTAGGACAAGTGCAGGGGTTGTTTACCTTCTTCTCACCACCTCTATCGGACGAGACCACGGGTGGGAGGGATACAAGTAACACAAGTGCTTATGCCAAACAAGCGCAAACTCTTCCAACCCAGCACTTTGGATCACCCAGTAGACAGGCAACAGTCAATGCATGCATCATCAATGAGGACATTGACCTTAAAAGGGGGGGTAATGTCATGATTTCTCCACTCCTCCTTCTATTGCTTGTTATTGGACTCCGCTACTCCGCCAGACCATATGTACAGTTCTTAGGTAATTAGTTAAAGCTCAGTCTTGAGCTGGTCAATACACCAACAAGTATCATTGCTCATTTCCCTCTTCCACTCTCTAGTATTGAAGCTCTTGTTGTTGCTGACAGGCGAGGTATGTGACAATCTTATGGATCACTTGTTTTGAGGGCAGAACCTTGGTTTCAGAATCACGAGAGGGGATCGGGGTTGTGGGACTATGGATTGTTGAAATGGAACCGAGGAAAGGTGTTTGGGGAATGTGCTTGTGGATGGCTGTGGTCTGAATCCCCTGGGAATGGTGATGACTGGTGATTGGATTAGTCTGAGTTGCAGTTCATAACAGTATCCCCCCATTAGGGCTGACCCCTTGAGGTCCTATATTTGTTAGAGTGGTGATTAAGGCAGACATGATCATTGACAGAATTAAGAGCTGGAGGTATGGAGTGAGAATAAAAAGAATTCTGCAATTTAAGCAGAAATAAATGAAAATAAAGGTTTTTCAATTTCTGGGGCAATGGAAGATAGAAAAACTTGATTATATTATGTTTTTACAAGACATACAATATATATGATGTACATAGGAGGCAAAAAAACTCAGAGAAACAATGTTACATGAGAAAATGAGACATACATGACATCATGGAGGAAGTATTTTTTTTATTAGTACATTGTATTAATAGATAAAGTACTACAGTATCTAATAACCGGTATTAGATATTGTAATACTCTACCTTCGCCTGTTTGACCATTGGAACATGTGACTGCATGTGATGTCATGTAGGGTTGTTGGTGCATGGATGGGGAAAACCGTAATAGAAGTCGATATAGTGATTCGAAAAATATGGAAAAATACTAGAAAAATCATGGTGATGAATCTTGAATATCATATTGAAGCAGATAGCCATATAGGCTCGACATCGTTAAAATCGGCACGAAATACTGAAATTGTATGCATATTGCACATATATGCATACTTGGTGACACAGATCCGTTGGATAAAATTGCAGAAAAATCATGATAATATATCATGACTGTAGCTTGAACATATTCACTTGTAAACTTGTCATAAAAGTTGGAAGTTTTGTAAAAATCGTTAAAAATGTGTATTTTTCTGCTCAATAGTTCACAACACCCCCTTTCAAATGTGGCAAACTCCTAGGATACTAAGGAGATACCCATGTTTGCGCGCAGTCAATGGTTTGGTCAGAATGTTGGCAGGATTTTCCAAAGAGGAAATGTAATGTAATTTGATGTTCCCCTTGGTCACCTGATCATGAGTATAGTGATAGTGAATGTCAACATGTTTCATTCGACTATTGTTTATATTGTCCATCGAAAAAGCGATTGAAGATTGATTATCGGTAAATATAGGAATGGGGGTTAAATTGAGCTTGAAATCCTTCCCAAGTTTTACGAGCCATATGCCTTCTGCAGAGGCAAAGGATCCAGCCACAAGTTTGGCCTTCATCGACAATCGGCTTATAAGACTTTGCTTCTTCGATGCCCAAGATATTGGTGCATTATTGAAGGTAAACACCCATCCACTGGTAGATTTTCTATCGCTGGTGTCTCCGGCAAAATCAGCATCAACAAAACCCGTGAGTCCATGAGCATATCCCTGAACTCCCTCCCCATCACTTTGATATTTAATTCTATACTCTTTCGTGTGTAATAGATATCTTATAATTCTTTTAGCAGCTTCCCAATGAAATAATGAAGGATTAGATGTAAATTGCACGCATTTATTCACTGAAAAGGCAATGTCTGGCCATGTAGCAACAGCACAATAGTTTATGCTGCCGATAATAGAGGCGTATACATAGTCTGGAGTAGTGTGATTGGTTTGATTGGGTCATAAGTCAATCAATTGTTCCATTGGCAATGATATCATACAACTGGGAGTTATACCGAATCATTTGGCTATCGTATTGATGAAGGAGGATTGGGAAATATGAATGGTACCTAAGTCTCGATTACCATTGATTTTGATTCCTAACAAATGTGTAGGAACACCTAGGTCTTGAATATTGAACAACTTTTCAATGTCTCTTGTCATTTCATCAATGGACTCGCGTGTATTGGCTGCCATCAATCCATCATCAATGTACCAGCCGATGATTTGAATAGAGCCGTCTTTGCCAAAATGGAAGAATACTGTCAAATATGCCTCTCCAGGTTTAAAGCCTATGTCTATCAGCTCTTTCTTAAGAGTGTTGGGCCACACACACCCTGATTGCTTTAACCCATACAAGCTTTTATTCAATCTGCACACCAATGCTTCCT
Organism: Chroogomphus rutilus; assembly: GCA_003314275.1. Taxonomy (NCBI): domain Eukaryota; kingdom Fungi; phylum Basidiomycota; class Agaricomycetes; order Boletales; family Gomphidiaceae; genus Chroogomphus; species Chroogomphus rutilus. The sequence continues at coordinate 6,137 of QLPI01008315.1, forward strand.
CCCCACTTTTCACAAACCCTTCAGGCTGACACATGTATATTTCTTCTTCAAGTACCCCATTGAGGTAGGCTCCCTTCATGTCAATCAATTTCAACTCTAAGTTATATTTGCAACTCAGAGCTAAAATAAATCTAATTGAAGTAAGCCGAATCGTTGGGGAATACATCTCGTTATAATCGGCGCTGTAAACTTGAGTATAGCCTTGAGCAACAAGTCTTGCTTTATAGCGATCGACTTGGCCGAGGTTATCTCATTTGACTTGAAAGGTCCACTGACTACCAACAATGTTCTTATCTAAGGGCAATGGAATGAGGCTCCAAGTGCCGTAGTTCATCAATAGATCATACTCATCTTCACATGCCTTCCTCCACCTATCACGATCCGGCGATCACATGGCCTCAAGGTAGTTCGTCAGTTCATCCTCTGCTAATGTGATGAACGCTGATTCAGATGCCTCAAGGTCCATCGATCCCTCAGCGAATGCTACCATCTCTATGGCTAAGGTGGCTTGGCATCTCATTCCATGACCATATTCAACGTTTGAAGGATCCATCCATGGCCCCTTTTCAAAATCTTTTGGTGTGACAACTTCTCTTTCTTGTTTTTCTTCTTCTTTGCTGACTTTTTCTCCTATTTCTTCAGGCAAAATGGTTTCTTCTACCTTTTCTTTCATTTCCTCTTTCTCAACACATGTCATCAACTTTTCAACACCTTTTATATCATCTTCGCTCGTTGTTTCACTTGGAGTAGATGGTGGTAATGGTAAGGAATCTTTTTCTTCCCATTCTTGACTAACGGGAGCTGGAACAGATGGGGAAACAGTTATAGGGACTTCAGGAGTGCTTCATATGTTGGGTAGCTCATCTTCATCTGTAGAATGGATAGTACCACGGTCAATGTGATTATGTTCATTGAAAATCACATCTCTAGACTTAATGACATTACATGTATGAGGGACCCATATCTTGTAAGCCTTCTAATTATCAAAATATCCAATGAAGACTCCTTCAATGGATTTATAGTCCCCTTTTCGCCTAGTGGCTTTCGGACTCAAGGCCCAACACTTTGAGCCATAAGTTCTGAGCCAATCAATCTTTGGCTTGACAGCCCAAAAAACTTTGTAAGGTGATAATCCAATTCTATAATGTAGTATGTGGTTTTTGATGAAGTTCACCATATGAACAGCAGACACCCAGAATGTTCTGGAGAAGCCGGCATCATGCTGCAGGGTTAAGGCACCTTCCTGCAATGTTTGATTATATTGCTTGGCAACTCCATTAAGCTCTGGGGTATATGGCAGCATGGTTTCATGAACGATATCCAACTTGGAACATACCTCCTCAAACTCTCTCCCAATGTATTCTCCCCTATTGTCGGATCTCACCCGCTTGATGTTCACACCTCTCTGCCTCAACACTAACGTGATGTAGCATTTGAAGGATTCTGCTACAGTCACACATGTCTTGTCCTTTAAGAATTCAACGACCGAATACATGGACTTTAAGTCAATCCAGGTAACAAAATACTTGTATCCAGACAAAGACATCTCAAATGGACCGCACAAGTCCATGACAATAATATCCCCTATATGTTTCGGTAACTCTTCAACTTTTTTGAATTGTGACCGACTCTGCTTTCCATACGGGCAGTTTGCACATGCACTCACATAAGGTGGCTTCAAATAAAGGTTGTCTCGAAAATTCGAAGGAAGGCCCACAACTGTATCGAGTTTTGCCATACATTCAAGCGTGCTGTATCTAGTATGTACCAGCCTATGGTGCCATAGAGTAGACTTGGAAACCTCCCTAGAATAATAAGAGATCGGCTTAACAAAATTGGATGATCTTTGTACCGCCAAAAATGCAAACAAGCCTCTATATTTTATCCCCTGGGTGATGACATTGTCATTCATACTGAGTGAAGTTGAATCTCTATCCAAAATCACCTAGACATTAGCGTTTGTCATTTGCCCAGCAGACAAAAGATTTGCTTTGAGACTTGGTGTGTATATGACATTGCATAAGGTCACAGGCCAATCTGGAAGGTCTCCTTTAGGTACACTTTGAATAATGATGCATACTGTGTGTGAAAGGCAACAAATTCCCACAGTAATGTGTTCTTTCAACTGGGCCAAAAGGCCACTATGCCAGGTTATCTGGCATTAGTCTGTGGGCACTATTTAAACAGCAACTTGTTACATGTATTCACTAACCATTGCAATGGTATGTAACACTGTGCCCCTTGGGAAGCTATAAAACAACTCCCGCTGGCAGTTTCAATAGAAGTCGAAGGAATGTCATGGATTTCTTGGAAAAGTTCAATATTTCCGGAGATGTGAGCTGAAGCTGCCAAGTCAAGCAACCAGATATGAGAGTTATTGTTGATATTGGATAGAGCAGATGTTGCAAGGGATAATTTGACGTTAGTCTTGGGTTTTTCATCTGCATGCTCCACACTTTCCAACCCCTTCTCTATTTTAGCCATCATCAACATGTCTTGCCCCATATCATTTGCCATTTTTACATCCATACCATCTTCCGCACTCCCCCAACTCAAATATCCTCCACTCAAACATCCACCACTGGAGAAGGAACGACTGGGGGTTCTGCTGACAGTTGTATTATAATTTGCCAGTCTGCCCCATGGTGCTTTCCCAGCTAAACCTCCACCCGGCGTATAACATCGCACTATCATATGGCTGCACCTCCTACAGTTTGTGCAGAAATAAGAAGGTTGTGATGAAGAGGATTGTGGTGTTTGTGAGTATGTTGTAATGTTTTGAGGCAAATTTGACTGAGAATAGATTGCATCCATTGGAATTACCCCCCTTTCACCCCTAGGTGGGTTAAACCTTTTGGCTTGCTTACCCTGAGCGATGAAGGCAGTAGCTGCTTTTGTTGACATCTCGACGGCGCTCAGGTCAGCTTTGTGGGCCTCCAAACATTCTTCAATGTCATCCGGATCAACAGTGATCATATGGATCATCTGGGCAATTGATCTCCATGATTCCAGGAGGTTGCGAAGGAGCATAGTAGCATGAGTCATGTCTGCAATATATTTGCCCATGTGACCAAGTAGATCACAATAGGTTTTCATAGTATTGATATAGGACGACATGTATTCATCTTCACCCATATGGTAATTTTCGTACTTGGTCCTAATAATACTGACTTTACTAGGATCATGTGATTCAAACTTCTTGCATAAAATGTTCCAGGCTTCCGCGGCCTTATCAGTTTGATTAATAGAGAGTTGGAGATCAGGGGAAAGGGTAAGAAGAATTTGACTATATGCACAGTTATTACAGCATTCCACTCCCTCAGCAATTGTGAGAGTGGAACCATCCCTACATGAGGAACTCCAGCCAGAGTAGTGATAGTTACAGTAGCAGGAGATGGCTTAAGGTTTACACCAGTAATCAACTCGTATAAACCGCTGTCTTTCATCGTAGCAATCATCTCTATCTTCCAAGTTATCCAGTTCTCCTTCTCCAGCTTGGGTCTAATCTCCCGGAATTTATGTACATCGTGCAAAAAAGGAGCTGGAGGAGCAGGTGCAGGAGGGACCAGTGCAGTAATACAGTGACTCACAAAACTAAGTCAATGTTTGGTGCTTTTGGACTATTCATTGAATAGCTTTGAATCTAAAACATATATGAAAAAGGTGTTGGTGCATCAAAGAAAGAATCTGATCAGGGCTATGCAACCATTGAAAAATTATGTAATTTTGGTCAGGGGTGATGAGGATATGGGCAATTCAAATCAAGGGCTCATTGACTCAGTTTTGTAAGAGGGTATCAGAGAAATAGTAAGTTGCAATTCTAGTACTTGGTATTGCCCCCCTTGGCCTTAATTACTGCCTCAAGTCTTCTAGGCATACTCTCTATCAAATTCTGACACACCTCTGGTGGTATGTTATTCTATACCTCCTCTACTCTCTCCCAAATTTGCCAAACTCCCTTGGGTGGTATTGGATACTCCTTAAGCCTGTTTTTTTGCATGATCCCAGAGGTGCTCAATAGGATTCAGGTCTGGAGACTGTGCAGGCCAGTCAAGGAGAGTGATATTGTTGTTTTCCATCCAGTTCTTGGCCTTCTTTGACTTGTGCTTTGGGTTATTGTCCTGTTGAAAATTTACCTGTTCCTCAGGAATTCTACTTTCCTCCAGGCTGGGCAGCAGGTGGTCCTCCAAAATGGACACAAACTGATCAGCATCCATCTTCCCCTCAATCTCTGCAAGCTTCCCAACACTATTCCATCCCATACACCCCCATACCATAATATTTCCCCCTCCAAACTTGACTGTCCCCTGTACCTCTCTCTCATTCAACCCCTCCCCCTTCTGT
>QLPI01008326.1:0-20126 GCA_003314275.1 Chroogomphus rutilus
ATATGGGATGTTTGCTCGGTCGGCACTGCCGGCGGATGGGTTTCGGTACGTGGACTTGACAGTCACTCAGTATGTCGGTGTTGGCTTGGCACATTCCTCATTCACACCTCCCACTCCATTCATCATCCACTCCTTCCCTCATTTATTATCTATCATTCCTAACCTGTTTATTCCTTATTTCTTGGCCCATTTTACCTCAGGACATTTTCTATTGTTTTATCCTTGGCCATGACTGTATTGTTTTATATTTGGTCACTTCTATTGTCTTATTCTCATTTGCACTCTTATTTGTAAGAATATGAGCAACTTGTGCAGTAGGTTAGAGTGTTTATTTATCAATCTATAGGAATTAACTCCTCAGTGTTGTCAACCACTGAGGAGGAAGGCATACACGGGTGTTGTTTCACCTGCATATATCCCTGAGCCAGCCCCTATACAGCCTCTTCGGTATGGAGCCAATCTCCCAGTCCCTTCCCAGGGAGCCGGCCACGCACATTGTATGGTGTGTGTGTAAGCGTGCATGAGTATTGTACAAAATACAGAATAACTCCCTCAATACTGAGGGTAAAAATACAAAATAATAATCGAAAAATTCAGAATTGAATTGCTCACAAGATGACACTGAAGTTGATACAAAAAGGAAATATATTGAGATTGGTCTCTCAGGGGTGTGATGCATATATGCACCCTACACGCCCCCTCAAGCTCAATATATGCCAAGTTTTTCAGTGAGAATCTTCACTCTGGGTCCTGGTAGACCCTTTGTGAGGATGTCTGCGACCATTTGATTAGTTGGGAGATATTCGATTTGAATCTTCTTCCCTTCAATAGTGTCTTGGATGAAATAGAGTCAAATATCAAAATCTTTTGTTCTTGAATGTTGCTGATTACCATAAGCTATTGTAATAGCTGATTGATTCTCAGCATAAATTTTTATAGGATGTTTTTTATAGGCTGAAAAACTTGGGTTATGAAAATTTTAAGCCATATGGCCTCTTTTGTAGCATGAGTTAATGCAATGAACTCAGCCTTGGTAGATGAGAGGGCTACAATCATCTGCTTTGGACAGCTCCATGAGATGCTCCCTGAGTCGATTTGAAAGATGTATGCCGATATAGAGTGCCGGTGATCTTGTGAGGCCCAGTTGGCATCAGAGTATCCTACAATGCCATCTCCACTCCCTCCTAGGACCAGCTTTTTCTCTTTCATCCCTTTCAAGTATTTAAAGACTCTTTTAACTGCATTCCAGTGAGCAATCCCAGTATTTTCTAAGAACTGTGATAGCAATGAAACTGCAAATGAAATATCTGGTCGGGTAGCTACTGCTGCCCACATGAGTGAACCAATTGCCTGCCGGTATGGTATTTTCTCCATATTTTTCTTCTCATCATCAGTAGTGGGGCATTGATCTTTAGATAGTTTGGTCGTAGGATCTAGTGGAGTCATGTGTGTCTTTGCATTTTGTAGGTTAAATCAGTTGAGTATTTTGTCTATATATGCTTCTTGTGAGAAGCAGATCATTCTGAATGATCTATCCTGCTCAATCTTCAGATTTAGAAGCCAATGGATTTCTCCTAGGTCTTTCATCTTGAAGATATTTTCGAGATCTTCTTTGATGCCCCACAAAATAGTATCATCCATAGCCATTATAGTAAGGTCATCTACGGTGGCTCCAATGATTGTATAGTCATTCGGCCCGTGTCTATAGAATACAGCAGCATCTGAGGCTGATTGTGTAAATCCAATAGAATAGAGGGCTTTTGATAGACACTTATACCATTCTCTGCCCAATTGTTTAAGTGCATATATACATTTCTTCAGCAATAGTACGTTGTCATGCTGTTCTTCGAAATATCCCTGCGGCTTGCGCATATATATAGGTTCTTTAAGTGGTGCATTTAGATATGCAACATCCACATCCAGTTGATATATCAGCCAATTATTTCTAGCTGAAATATCACATATAGTGCACAATGATGTCATATGTATGACCAGTGCATATGTCTCATCATAATCAACTCCAAAGGTTTGTGTGGAGCCTTGAGCAATGAGCCTTGACTTTACATGAACTATATGACCCTTCTGATTTCTTTTCAAAACGTGAGTCCACTTGCTACCGACAATATTCACACCCGGTGGAGGTATAGTAAGCTCCCAGGTGCCTTTGTTGATTTGCAATCGGATCTCTGTATCCATGGCAGTTTTCCATGTAGAGTTGTTAAGGGCATCTATAGTAGTCATTAGCAACTGTAAATCATTTGATATGTACGCATAATCATTTTCTTTGGAACTTATTGGTTCAGTGCTTATTGCTAGGTAGTTGCATGTATTTCTCTCGCTTTCTTCAGTATTTAAATTTGAATGATGTGTGATATCGTTAAGTATATCATCCTCAATGTCTTCGCAAGCAAGGGTGATAAATTTGTGTGTGCAGCTTCTCCAGCATGAGATCTATCTCCTGATCCAGCCCTTGAAGCTTTTTCATGTAATAAACGAATTCTCTCACTTCTTCTGAGTGGAGGAGCTTCTTTAGGTCCACTTATGTCAATTTGACTTAGTTGTATATTTTCAAGATCTTTCTCTGGTGTGCACTCGATTATTTCTTCAATGCAGCTCTCACCCAGCTGTAGATCATGTGACAATACCAGCACTTGGATAGGTGCTGGTGCAGGTGATATTGGCTGGTACTTGGTGACTTTTGGTGCAGTAATTAGGCGGTCATTAGGAGGTAAAACAGGAGCTATTGAGGGTAATTTAGGTCCCTCAAATATAATATTTTGCTTGACAGATACCTACCGACTATCTGGCCAGTATATGCAGTGACCGTTGCTTTGTGTGGAATGGCTGATCCACTTAACTTTCTTGGCTCTAGATAGCAATTTATCGTCTTTTTTGATTTTCACATAGACATCCATCCCCCATTTGTGAGCATCTTGTAAGTTAGGTTTTTGATGGTGAACCATCTCATTGGGTATCTTGTCTGGTAGAGCTTGTGTATGCGTGTGATTTTTAAGATAGTTTGCATGCTGAATGGCATATCCCCATAAGAATTTAGGGAGGTTAGAATCTAGCAATATGGCATGGGTCTTTTCAACCAAAGTGTGGTTTAGGCACTCGGCTACTCCATTCTGTTCCAAGGTGTCATGTGCAGTATATCGGTGTCAAGTACCTTGCTTGTCTAGATAGCCATTGAATTCAGCACTTGTGTATTTGGCCCCTCTGTCTGATAGGAGTGTTTTGATGCACGCATACCTTATGAGTACTGATCCCCTTGAGTGGTCATCTGTAAACGAGACATAATAAGATTTTTTGTCAATGGTAATGTGCCTCGCCAGTCCCCATACATCAGAATATATTTTCTCACCGATTTTCTTCGAGCACTCACTTGTTTCTTTTGGGAGCAGTTTGCATGTAATTTTAGCTTTAATACACATGTCACAGGTAAATTTATCTCTAGCCTGTGAAAGCTCTAGGCCATAAACCATACCAGGATCCATCAAGCACTTAAGGGCTTTGTAAGATATATACCCTAGCCTGCAATGTGTTTCAATGGCAGTTAAACATAGCAGTGTAGAATGTTGGGTTGACTGATTGTCTAATCTGTATAGGCTGTGTAGTTTAGGTGCCTGTAATAAAATATGGCTGGACGAATTTTTTATAGTGCATTTCTGTAATGCAAACTCTGTCTGGTTTCTGGCATCATGGCATCAGCCTATGGAAATAAGGGTGAAGGTGGTTTTAGGAGCATATAGTGTGTCTTTCAATATCAATGTGACTGCTTTCCCTCTCACTCTAGTAATTATCTTGAGTTGTCTGCTGCCATATGCATCAAAGCTGCCTTGATTGGCTGTCCAAATTGTGCGTAGTGTAGGGAAGCTTCTGTAGTTCTCAAGCATATTTTTATGCAGTGTCATATGAGAACTAGCTCCTGAATCTAGAATGATAGTATCTCCGGTTCCATCTCTAATGAAGATGGCACAATCATGATTGATAAATGCCATGGTTCTATCGTCATCTCCTTTGGAAGACTCATCTTCATCAGCTACATTGGCTTTGCCTTTGCCTTTTCCTTTTCTCTTTTTAAACTTTGCTCTTCTTTTCTTCCTTGGCCCCTGGCCTTCTTTGCCACCACCTTTAGCCCAACACATTTTGGCAGTGTGTTTTGGCTTTTTGCAGTTGGTGCATGTATGCACCTTTTTATCTGATGTACCTACAAATCCTTGATCTTCTTGAGTAATGGACAATGTCCTTCACCTATCATATTGAGATTTAAGGATCCAGATAATATTGTCTGGGTCCAACGGCTTTCTGACTTCTTCAAGAGATGTCGCGAGGGCATTCATAACTGATTTGTAGGATGGTGGCAGTGAGGCTAATAATATATTGAGGAACTCTCCATCAGAGATCTTAGCTCCCATATCATTGAGTCTTGCAAAGAGATCTTGAGCCTTGTCAAGGTGCTCCCTGAGATCATCATCCTCCAAGCATTTCATGTTCCAGAGTTGTCTCTGGATGCTGGTGACAACCATCTTTGGTTTCTTTGTCATTTCAGTTACCAGAGTGTCCCAGATGTCTTTTGCATTTTTCTTCTTCTCTAGCATTAAAGCTAGTGACTCTGACATGGATGCCAGTATTTGAGTCTTGACAAGACCTTCTCTAGCCAGCCACTTTTCAAGTCTCTCCTCAGCCTTCTCTACCTTAGCCTCCTCATCATCTATGAGGACATGTGCTTTGGACAAAATGGGAGGATTGGGTGTTCGGTCAGCTTTGCCTTCTATATGTTTCAATAGATTTTTGGACTCAAAATAACTCATGAGTTGAGCTCTCCACAGAGACCAATCAGATCCATCTGTAGCTAGCCTTCCCATGGTCAATGAAATTTTCTCTGTTGGCTCCTTAGGGCCCATAACCATGTAGGAATATGAGCAACTTGTGCAGTAGGTTAGAGAGTTTATTTATCAATCTATAGGAATTAACTCCTCAGTGTTGTCAACCACTGAGTATTTATTTCAAAATATACCTATAGGAATTAACTACAGTGTAAATAAAAGGAAATCAGTTGTAATTCTACATTTATTCATACATATTGCTCACCTCCTCAGTGTTGTCAACCACTGAGGAGGAAGGCATACACGGGTGTTGTTTCACCTGCATATATCCCTGAGCCAGCCCCTATACAGCCTCTTTGGTATGGAGCCAATCTCCCAGTCCCTTCCCAGGGAGCCGGCCACACATGTCGTGTGGTGCGTGTGTAAGCACACATGAGTATTGTACAAAATATAGAATAACTCCCTCAATACTGAGGGTAAAAATACAAAATAACAATCGAGAATTTCAGAATTGAATTGCGCACAAGATGACACTGAAATCAATACAAAAAGGAAATATATTGAGATTGGTCTCTCAGGGGTGTGATACATGTATGCACCCTACATTATTATCTTATGCCTAGCATTTTTCATTGTTTTATTTTCGTTTACATTTCATTTTTCTCTCACTTCTTAACCTATTGTTATATCCTTGATATAATCCCGACAACTCGGACATCTGACATAGGGCACTACAAAGAAGATCTCCCCAAACCAAGTCCAAACCCCACCCCATCACCTCCAAGTCCAACTAACAATGATCATCTTGGACCTTGGACCTCTTTACTTTCTTGTCGAACAATAGTCTTATTGTAACACCAGATGTAGATCTCTCTTGTAACCTGTTTTTGTTTGTCTTATTGTTCTCTTGACCGTTCCTAATTAGTTACAATAAGGACTGCTATGTATAAATACCTCCAGACTTCTGTACTATTCCTTAGTTTGAATATCGACTTAGTATTCCCACTCACTCTCTGAACTCTGAACTTCTATACCTCCAAACCTCCAAAATAAGGGACTGACGATCAAGGAGGGCACAACACACAAGTTGAAGCCAAGTCCCCAAGACCTTGAACTCACAACTTTGAACTGACTTATGTCAGCTCAGACCTGACATGACTTCGGACTTAGCAGTATATTCAAACTCCCACTCCTGATCATCTATGAGATGTAGTGAACAAATCAGGGCCATTCAAACAATTAGAGTAGCTTCAGTATGCCATATATCCTTGACTCCAAGCTTACCTGCAACAGAGCCTGATGTTTATACACTACCAAACCCTCCAACAGCCCCATTGATTGATTGGGTATTGGGCAGTATCTCATTCAGCTCTCCAACCACAGCTAATCTCCAGGTACCATCTGAGCCAGCAGCTACAACTCCATGCTCATCCAAACCTCCATCCCCTCCAAAACCCCAGCTCGTGGCACCAAAAGTTGCCCTGGTGAACGCAGCAGCCTTCACCCAAATATCAAGGATGGAAGGTACACAAACCTTCCAGCTCTTCCTCTCCAACCACCATGACCCCAAAGAAGGTCCGATACACCTGTGCAACATTCCAAATGAGTACCACAGGTTCAAAGACATTTTCAGCAAAACTTGGGCCAACACCCTGGCCCCTCACCGACCATATGACCTCAAGATCGAATTGGAAGAAGGCACATCACCCCTATTCAGTCTGATCTATTCTCTCTCTGAAAGTGAACTGAAATCCCTCCAAGAGTTTCTAGATGAGAACATATCCACAGGGTTTATACAACCCTTAGGCTCCCCTGGGGGCCGCTCCAGTCCTCTTTTCCTGAAAGAAAGATGGATCATTACATCTATGTGTTGACTTTCATGGATTAAACAAGATAATGAAGAAGGATCGCTACCCACTCCCCTGAATCTCTGACCTCCTGGACAGCCTCCAAAAGGCCCAACAACCTAGAGGAACATAGAAACCACGTCAAAGAAGTCCTCTGATGCCTCCAAATGAACCACCTATATGCCCGAGAAGATAAATGCTCCTTCCACACTGACACTGTGGAGTACCTCAGATACATCCTCTCCCCCAATGGCCTAACCATGGCTGACAATAAAGTCCAGGTCATTCAGGAATGACCTGAACCCCAAAAGATTAAAGAAATCCAGTCTTTCCTTGACTTTGCATACTTCTATCGACACTTTATCTTCAACTACTCCTACATCACAGTTTTGCTAACCCGTCTTACATGAAAAGCCACTCCATGGAACTTTACTGAGAATTGCAGAACATCCTTCAAGATGCTCAAAAAGGCATTCACTACAGCCCTAGTCCTCACACAGTAGATCCTCAGATCCTAACTCATCATTGAGACTGATGCCTCTGACTATGCCCTGGCTGCAATCCTGTCCACCATATCACCGACAAAAAATGACATCCACCCAATTGCCTTCCACTCTTGAACCTTTACCCCCCCAGAACTGAACTACAATGTACATGACAAGGAACTACTGGCCATCTTTGAAGCATTCAAAACCTAGAGACACTACCTAGAAGGTTCAGCAGATCTGATTGATGTCATCACCAACCACAAGAATTGGGAATATTTCTCTATGACCAAGCTACTTACCCATAGGCAGGTCTGATGGTCCAAATACCTCTCCCAGTTCAACATGGTAATCTGCTTCCGACTGGGTCGCCTTGATGCTAAACCTGACGCACTCACTAGATGATGGGATGTGTACCCTAAAGAGGAGGGAAGCGACTATGCCAAGATTAATCCACACAACCTCCGACCAGTCTTTATAATGGAACAACTCGTATTGTCACTTTGAGCTATGTCCTTATACTCACCAGTCATCTGAGCCACAATGATCATGGATGTAGAACAACTGCACAAGGACATCTGAGCCTTGCTCCAACAAGACACCTCAGCCTCGGCCTGAATGGACAACTCCACAGATAGATGGACCATCTCTGAGGAAGGACTCCTCCTCCTCAATAAAAGAATATATGTCCCCAATCTTGGAAACCTCCAACTCCAGGTCCTACAAGACAAGCATGACCACCCAATCTCTGGACACTTTGGTCAGAATCAGACATTGGAACTCATACGAAGAGACTATTTCTGGCCCAAACTTTGAGAATCTGTTAAGTCCTATGTTAAATCTTGCACCACTTATATGAGGTCCAAGCCACAGAGACACTGCCCCTATGGGCTACTCAAACAACTGCCAATCCTTGAATGACCTTAGAACTCCATCTCAATGGACTTCATAGAGAGACTACCCCCTTTGGATGGCTATGATACCATTCTCATCATCGTAGACCACCTAACAAAGCAATCTCTTTTTATCCCCACCACTGATACAATCACTTCCCCAACCCTCACCGAGCTCTTTGTCCTACATGTATTCTCAAAGCATGGGATACCATCACACATCACCTTGGACCAAGGGTCCAAGTTCATCTCTTCATTCTTCCAATCCCTCAGCAAGGCCCTGGACATGAAGCTTCACTTCATGTCAGGATATCACCCCAAAGGGGATGGACAAACTGAACACATGAATCAAACCCTCAAACAGTACCTCCAAGTGTATTGCAACTACCAGCAAAACAATTGGTCTGAACTATTACCCATCACTGAATTAACGTACAACAATGCCCCAAATGCAACAATGGGATCTCCCCCTTCTATGCCAATAAGGGTTGTAATCCAAACATCACCCTTCACCCTGAACATGACCTTGCCTCCTCTCAGGCACACAACTTCATAGTTGACTTGGATGACCTGCACTAACAACTCTGAAAGACCATATCCAAAGCTCAGACCCGATACTCAGCATTAGGGAATAGCACGGGTTAGACTAACCCGCACGGGTCACCAGGTCAGGTGCCCCTGGGTTTGGGTACAGGTCAAGCCGAGAGCACCCGTGACCTGGCCCAACCTGCCGCCTCAACTATGTATGTGTGCGCATGCACGCATACAACATGACGGCGCCCCACGTGCACACATACAACACGACCGCGCTGTACACACATGCATATGACACGCATGTGTATGACATGCATGCACCGACATGAACGTGCCATACACGCACGTGCCGACACCAACATGCCGATACCAACATGCCGTACATGCACACGCCAATACCAACATGCCATACGTGCCGTACATGCTGTATGTACCGTACGTGCTGTATGTGCCATACGTGCTGTATGCACCATACGTGCTGTATGTGCCGTACATGCTGTATGCGCCATATGTGCTGTATGCGCCGTACATGCTGTATGCGCCGATGTGCTGTATGCACCGTACGTGCTATATGCGCCGTACGTGCTGTATGTGCCATACATGCTGTATGTGCCGTACGTGCTGTATGCGCTATACGTGCTGTATGTACTGTATGTGCCGTACGTGCTGTATGCGCCGTACGTGCTGTATGTGCCGTACGTGCTGTATGCGCCGTACGTGCTGTATATGCTGTATGTGCCATACGTGCACATGCCAATACCAACGTGCTGTATGTGCATGCATATGACACGTACATGCTGTACACACACGTGTGCTGCGTGTTTGTGTCGTACATCGCATGCGCATACGGCACATTCATGTCGTGTGTCACATGCGTGTATGGTGCATTTATGTCGTACATTGCATGCGTGTACGGCGCGTTCATGTCGTACATTGTGTGCACATACAGCACGTTCATGTCATATGTTGCATGTGCATATGGCGCATTCATGTCATATGTCATGTGTGCATATGGCATGTTTGTGTCAGCATGTGTGGGTGCGGCTCGCACCCAACACCCATGGGTTCATGGGTTTGGGTTTCCCATGGGTCGGGTGTGGGCCACCCACATTTGACCTGTGGGTGACCCGTGCTGTTCCCTACTCAGCATCCATTCGTGTCATATGTCATGTGTGCATATGGCATGTTTGTGTCAGCGTGTGTGGGTGCGGCTCGCACCCAACACCCATCGACCCATGGGAAAAAACCCATGGGTTCATGGGTTTGGGTTTCCCATGGGTCGGGTGTGGGCCACCCACATTTGACCTGTGGGTGACCCGTTGTCAAGCGTCAGATACTGACGGACTTCGATACTGCCGAGGGGTGTTGGCGAGAAGGTCGGGTGGACTATGGCCAAGTCCTGCAGGCCAAGAGTAGTGGCGTTGGCTTCAACGTGCTCGTGCGTTGTGCGCCCTACTTGCCGTGCGTGCCACTGTATTTGCCACAGACAGGTACTCGAGGGGATGCTGATGATGCCGGCTCAAGTCAAGGACTTAACAGGAGAGAAGAAGGTAGAAGGGCCTAAGCCTAGTTGATACCCAGAATGAGGAAGTATGTACATGCATGTCCTACTTATATAGGTTAAGGAGCGACATGTGGAAATAAGGAATGTGGGACAACAAGGTATGCAGAGCATGTGGTTATTGTCCACAACGAACAAAATTAGAATAAGAAATGTAAGACGGGGATAAATCAATAAAGGACAGAATAATAGGACATGCCCTAGGATAGGACAATAGGAAATTCCCGATTATAAAACAAGGCTGTAGCTGAGGATAACACAAGGGCAGGAGGTCCCGAGGTGAGACGGACTGAGGAGTGAGGAGTAGGCGTGGGATGGGGATGAGGAATGTAACCGATATGTGCATCTGGCCAAGAACAACTCATTGAATGGTTCGTACTTGGTTGCTTAATGGAGTATTTTAGTCGGTACCGCCGAGTTACCAGATCCTCGGTACGTGTACTTGACACCCGTGCTGTTCCCTACTCAGCATCCACAGATCAATGTGGAGTGAGTGATCCCTCCAGATTTTAAAGTTGGAGACAAAGTCTTTGTTAAGTCCAAGAATATCTGAACTATGATGCCCTCTAAAAAGCTAGCAGAGAAATTTCTAGGTCCCTTCAAAATTATCGCACAAGTAGGAACCATCTCTTTCACCCTACGACTCCCCAACAGCATGAGAGCAATTCACCCCATCTTCCATGTTTCCATACTCAAACCATCCACTCCAAACATTTTCCCCAAATGCATACTTCCACCCCAACCTCCAATCATCATAGACGGGGAGCCCAAATATGAGATCTCTGAAATCCTCAACTCAAAAATGGACCAAAGAAGACGCAGATGTCCACTGCTATACTTAGTCAAGTGGTCTGGGTACAAAGTCACTGAAGATGAGAAGTCCTGGCTACTAGCAAATGAACTCCATCATGCCTCCGAAGTAGTCTCAGACTTCCACCAAGCATACCCTGATAAACCAGGCCCCTTGGTGATGTCTTAGATTTCCTTATCTTGGACCTGGCTGGTTTACTTTGGTTTAAACTTAGACATTTTCACTGGATTAAAAGGATCTATTCACATTTACTCTGGAGAACCTGGAGCATCCTCCAAATCTGTCCCATTATCTTCCCTTGGACCCCCTTCATCCTTCTCCTCCTCTCCCTTGTCCTTCTCCTTCCCCTTGCCCTTCTCTGTCTCTTTCTCCTTCCCCTTCCAGGTATCCCTCAGAGAATTTCCCCACCAATCATCCGTGTTCTGCAACTAGTTGAACCACCGAGCCTGTTCGATGATTCAGAGCTGGTTCATGTGAACCAAGGCATTGGTGATTCTCTTGTTTTCATCACCCACATCCCAGACCTCCTGTCTCAACCCCCCATATCTCTGGGACCATGCCCTCCTGGAATGCCCGTATCTCTTCTACCACCTCCCTCAACAACATAACCCCGGGGGCATCCAAACCCCGAGATGTTCCCTCAACCACCACCTCCAACCTCCTCTTCTTCAGTAGTCGACCAGCTCCACCTTCTGAAACCCCTCTGCCCCACCAGTCACCCATCTTCTCCTCTTCACCCTCCTCTGTGTCACACTTCACCCTCCGCTCTACACAGATAAAGCATGAGGTGCCCTTTCCAGAGGTGGGCCATACACATGGGTCTCCCCAATGGGCGCAGTGCTTGCACACCTGACTGGGCTCCAAACTCCCACCCCCAGTCCCTCCTTCGGATGCCTGTTGGTTCAAATCCAGATGAAGGCTCATCAGCATCCTTCGACTGGACTCAAATGGTCTGAGACCCACCTCGGCACCATCCGCCCTGGCATCCCTCAGCTGGGAATTCTCATAGGCCTTCTGAGCCTAAGTGATTTGGAGCACCTGTTATTTCTCAAGCATGCAGATACACTCCTTCTCCGGCTTGGTCATGCCCAAACCTCCCTCCCCCAAATCTGGGGTCGGCCTCCAAGTTCTGACCCCTGAAGAGCCCCCTTGCTAGGGCATGTCCTCTGCTATCATTGATAGCTCTGAAATTGTCTTGGAGCTTTTGATGACCCTTTTCTGAGTCGCCTTCTTGGAGGCCTTCTTCTGAACCTCCTTTTGGAGTCTCTCTGCCTCCTCCTCCTTTTGGAGCTTTTCAGCCTCCTCCTCCTCCTTGGCCTTCTTTTTGGCCGCCTCTTTGGCCTTTTTCTCAGCCTTTTCCTTGGCCTCTCTCTTGGCCTTTTTTTCAGCCTCCTCCTTGGCCTTTTGCTCAGCCTCCTTGGCATCCTCCTCAGCCCTCTGCTTTTTTTTTTTGGCCTTTTCCTCAGCCCTTCACTTTTTCTCAGCTCAGACTTCCTCAAGCTTCTCTGAAGTCTGTCGCATTTTCTCTAAGAGAGCTGCTTCATCATCCATGGTGGAGGTGGTTGGTGAAGACATGGCCAGTAGCCATGGAAAGGGTCCCCCTTTTATACCTTTTTGCAACACTTAATCATGTAAACTTCCCATGGTAACTTCCATCGACATTTAGGTGCCAGGACCTCGAGGCTCGGTCCTACTAGGGGGGCACTATTATATCCTTGATATAACCCCGACAACTCAGATATCTGACATAGGGTGCTATGAAGAAGATCTCCCCGAACCAAGTCCGAACCCACCCCATCACCTCTGAGTCCAACTAACAATGATCACCTTGGACTTTGGACCTCTTTACTTTCTTGTCTAACAATAGTCTTATTGTAACACCAGATGTAGATCTCTCTTGTAACCTGTTTTTGTTTGTCTTATTGTTCTCTTGACCATTCCTAATTAGTTACAATAAGGACTGCTATGTATAAATACCTTCAGACTTCTGTACTATACCTTAGTTCAAATATCGACTTAGTATTCCCACTCACTCTCTGAACTTGGAACTTCTATACCTCCAAACCTCCAAAATAAGGGAACGAGGAGGGTGCAACACACAAGTTGAAGCCAAGTCCCCAAGACCTTGAACTCACAACTTCGGACTGACTTAAATCAGCTCAGACCTGATGCAACTTTGGACTAAACACCTATATAAGTAGAACATGGATGTAGATAGTTCCCCATTCTAAATATTGACTTAGTTTATGGCTTCTTGCCTTCCTTCCTCTTGTCTGAAGTCCTTACTTGGGCCAACACTCTCAGCACTCTCCTGACTTTCCCTTCTGTCTGAAATCAGTAGCATGCACAGAAAGTAGCACAAGTACATTGAAGCCAAGCTACCCTGATTGGTCTATAGGACTTGGCTGATTCCCGCCAGCATCGTGAAGTCAGTACTATTGAAATAGTACTTGGCCCATGCATCGGCGGCATTTCTGGTGCCTGAAACTATCCAAAGATGCATCACACTAATGCTGGATGAGAGGCCAAAAGATGACAATGTCTTGGTGTGGTGTTATGGTCCATGCCGCCAATAAACTCACATTAAACCCCACAACCACCCACACCGTTTCCGGGACCTTTCCGACTGCTCAAAGCCTGAATAACCGCTTTCCAAATTCCGATGTATCAATCTGAGTTTCCACGTTCCCGAACCTCCGAAGATTCCGAAGCCAAGGTTCTGCTCCTTTGATAAACAATGCTCAGGATCATCGCGTACCTCACTCCCTTGTTCTTTGTTCTATATTGCCCCTTGTACTCTCTTCCCCCCCTTGTCTTTACTCGGCAAAAGATAGTACAAGACTAGATACATGTATATAAGTCACCAGTCGACTAGACTATTTGCCAGTAAGAATATCGACTTAATTCTGATTCGTAGTTTCTGATTCAGTTCTGGTAAACTTTCCGACTTTTCAAAATTAGGGACAGACGATCGAGGAGGGCACAACACATAAGTTGAAGCCAAGTCCCTACGATCTCATACCACTCATACCACCCTATACCATGAACAGTCCTAAGACCCCCGGCGCTTCCTGTCCTTCTGCCCCCATTCCAATTCTGACCGTGAACCCGCGACCTTTAGCCCCTCCACCTCCGGAGTACAAACCCCCCTTTGGAAACCATTCGGAACCCTCTGGAAACCCTTCCAGAAGCCTCTAGCTAAGCACCGACATGTGGATTTAACAGTATATTCGTACTCACACTCCTGATCGTCATGAGCATGAGACCCATCATGTGTTTGCAAGCCCTGCAGACAATCACCCAGGTGTCTGCCCACCATGCATCCATCCCCCAAGAACTGTCTACCTCTGGACCAAGTTTCCAGATGCCTCAAACCCCAGCACACCCTCCAGAACCCTCATCCAACTCTGGATTCTCGGATGCAGATCAAAACCTGCATCCGAATTTGACCAACCCGTTCCTCATGAACCACCCCCCAGCGACTCAACAATTGTTGCCCTCGGAGATGCAATCCAGTTCAGGACCATCCTCAGCAGTGCCGTCAACCTCATCGGCACCATCCCCGTTCGTATCTCCCCCCTACGTACCACCACGCTTCGCACCTCCACCCGTGGCACCACCACTTGTTGCACCATCTGTCGTACCTCTGCTCGCTGCACCACCCCCCGTTGCCCAACCTTATGTCGCACCACCCACCGCAGCACCGCCGCCTCCTGCACACCCAGGAGGGGCCCCCACCTTAGGACCCAACGTTGTGCCTAATCTCACTCAGGCCCTCGTTATGCTGGCAAGCAACTTAGCCAGCCCCAGAAGATCAGCCCCCCACGCCGCCAAGGTCCGGGATCTGGATATCTTTGATGGATCCAATTTGAGGAAACTACAAGCCTTCTTAGTGCAGTGTAGTCTGAACTTCCGTGACTGCCCTGACACTTTCGACACTGACAGCACCAAGGTAACCTACATACTGTCGTACCTGACCGGTACCACCCTGGACTGGTTTGAACCAGCCCTCTCTGCCCCCAACGAGCCAGACTGGCTCCATGACTATGAGGAGTTTATGAATAAACTCAAAACCAACTTCGGCCCCCATGACCCAGAAGGAGAGGCCAAAGCAGACCTTGAGAACCTCCGCATGCGTGATAATCAGCGCATCACGAAATACATATGTAGTTGAATTCAATTGACTAGCCACCCGTATCCACTAGGGTGACGCTGCACTTCATCGCCAGTTCTACAACGGACTCCCCAGCAGGATCAAGGACAAGATCTCCAGAGTAGGAAAGCCTCACTTCCTGCTCCAACTCCACCTCCTGTCCCAATCCATCGACACCCACTACTGGGAGCAACGATCGGAAATCGCCAGAGAGCCCCCCTCCACCCGGAACTTCGACCGCCCCTATGAAAGAGGGAGGACCCCCATGAACATGTATTTGGCCCCTAACACGGGCAATAAGATGGCCAATTCAGGCCAACCCATGACCCTGTCCAGTGGCAGCAGGACTACCATGGATCTTTTGTCCAAAATCGGAAAAGATGGAAAACTTACACCCCAAGAATGGCAATGCTGCTTCGAACAAAACCTCTGCCTCTTCTGCAGCAGATCGGGCCACTCAGCCAAGGAATGCCCAAGATCCACCACCATAGTCACTAAAGGGCACACAGCCTCCGTGACAGAAGAAGTTGAAGAAGAGTCTGAGACATCGGATGCTTTGGAAACCAAGGAATAAGAAGCTAGGCTCCCGACTCCAGCACCAGTTATTCACGTTGAACACCAACTGTGCCAAAGGAGGTAAAACAAACAATGTGTCCAACCTTTTCAGGAATATGACCCCCCGTGACCAATTGTCGAAAAGATTTTGACCCGTTTCTGCGGAAACACTCCGACCTTCTGACTCCAACCCTCTGACTCCAACCCTCCAAACTCCGTCAGAATTATAGTTGCAAGGACCATATGTTCACCCACTACGATCCGTTGATCGACAGGGCATTGAGTACTACTCGTTTAGATTCATCCTAACTGATTCTTGGTATCAGGAGCCAGCAGTTTTCACTCAGCGCTCAATTCGACCCTCCAAAAAACTCCGCTCAGGAAGAGCCCTGACCATCGCAGAATTCTGTACCATCCCTTAGACAAATGGTACCATGTGTAGATTCACTTAGACTAGAACCCTTCTTGTTAGAATGTTAAATACAAGCTATTAACACGATTCAACCAAGACTTGAATTGCAGGACATCCCCCAAATCCCAATAACACCACCACCTTCCAAGTGACAATCCGGTGAAATAAATGCCACGATCATCACGACCAGCATGACCATGCCAACCATGACCCCGACCATGGGAATTAGGCAGACGATGGGACGTCTACCCTATGAGAGGGGAGAACATCCAGAAACAACCCACCAGTTAGAAGTCCAAACACTTCTCCCCTGAACTACCCCATCGCCATCTACGATCACACTCATGACCCAATTATACAAACAATCTATTCACTACAAAAACATGGAATGCCCCAGGTTCTGATTGGAACCAACCTGATCAGAGTGCAAAACAGTTCCAACTTGAACCAGCCCAGGAGGCTCACCCTTCTAACCTCACTTCCCCAAACCTCACCCAACAGACCCCTCACACCAAGCACCCACCTCCCACGACTGATTCACTCAACAGACTCACCCAAAAATCCCCCGGTTTCCAAAGAACGAACACCACCCGAGAGCTGATCATTGGGACCACCCTCGGCCTGATTAATCAAGGACGACAATGCGTCCACAAGATTTCGAGCCAGTGTGACCTCCCCCGAACGCCACTCCGACAACTCGACAATACACAGAAGACAGCAGTCAAGTGCCATGAGGAGACCCTGGAAATAACTCGAGTCCACCTGGAATGCATCTAGATGGGCCAAAAATGTGGAAATCCAATCAAAAGCATCCAGATCATCTGCCTCCACCACTAGACCACTGGGAACAATGCCCCATCCAGAATAACCACAAGGGTGGTTTCTGGACAATAATAGATCTAGGAACTGCCCCTGCACTATGGAAAGGTTAAAGGAGTGAGAAATCAAACAAACCCGACAAACCAAGGGAATCATGAATTGCAACAGCATGAGCCCGCAATGCTGCCACATCAGCATCAATGTCCCGCAGGCATCACAGTTCATCTTCAAGACCCCCTTCAGATTCCACCGATGATGCCCCAGAGAGGAAAAAAACGGGAAAGAATTCCGAGACTTCCCGAGGGTTGAGGATCTGTGTTCTCCATTGAGGAAAGGCCCCTTCCAGTTCTGCAAACACCCCCTTTTATAGGCAACGAACCATCAGCGCTTATCGATCAAAGCATCCCAGGAAACAGTCAAGAAGCTCCCATAGTAATGTCCGTCTTAATTACTGCCTCAATTAAAGCTTAGGACCTCGAGGGCTTGGTCCTAGTGGAGGGATACTGTTATGATCCATGCCACCAATAAACTCACATTAAACCCCACAACCACCCGCACCATTTCTGGGACCTTTCCAACCGCTCAAAGCCTGAATAACCGCTTTCCGAATTCCGATGCATCAATCCAAGGTTCCATGTTCCCGAACCTCTGAAGATTCTGAAGCCAAGGTTCCGCTCCTTTGATAAACGACGTGCAGGATCATCGTGTACCTCACTCACTTGTTCTTTGTTCTATATTGCCCCTTGTACTCTCTTCCCCCCCTTGTCTTTACTTGGCAAAAGATAGTACAAGACTAGATACATGTATATAAGTCACCAGTCGACTGGACTATTCACCAGTACAAATATCGACTTAATTCTGCATCATAGTTTCCAATTCAGTTCCGGTAAACTTTCCGAGTTTTAGAAATTAGGGACAGATGATCGAGGAGGGCGCAACACATAAGTTGAAGCCAAGTCCCTGTGACCTCGAACCACTCATACCACCCTATACCGTAAACAGTCCTAAGACCCCCGGCGCTTCCTGTCCTTCCACCCCTATTCCAATTCCGACCGTGAACCCACGACCTTTAGCCCCTCCACCTCTGGAGTATGAACCCCCCTTCGGAAACCATTTGGAACCCTCTGGAAACCCTTCCAGAAGCCTCTAGCTAAGCGCTGACACACGTATTTAACATGTGGTACACAGCTGTAAGGGCACTATCACTCACCCTTGAGTGCGGGTGTGGGTCAAGCTAAGAGCACCCACAACCTGGCCCAACCTGTGGTGTCATGCATGTGTGTACAACATGAATGTGCCACATGTTCACACATACAACTCGAACACACTGTACGTGTCATACATGCATGTGCCACACACATGTTAGCGTCCGAGTTCACGTCAGGTCTGAGCTGACGTAAGTCGGTCCAAGTCGTGTGTTCGGAGTCGTAAGGACTTGGCTTCAACTTTAATGTTGCGCCCTCCTCGATCATCAGTCCTTTATTTCGGAGGTTCGGAGAAGATAAGTTTTCGGAGTTCAAGAGTGAGTGGGAATACAAGTCGATATTTGAACTAAGGTATAGTACAGAAGTCTGGAGGTACTTATACATACGATCCTTATTGTAACTAATTAGGAATGATCAAGAGAACAATAAGATGAACGAAAACGGAGTATAAGAGAAATATACATTGGTGTTACAATAAGACTATTGTTCGACGAAAAAGGAAGATGTCTGAGGTCCGAGGTTAACGATGCTGGTCGGACTCGGAGGTGGCAATGTAGGTTCGGACTTGGTTTGGAGTAGGGTCCTTTCGTAGCGCCCTATGTCGGATGTCCGGGATGTCGGAGTTATATCACGGATATAACAGTGCCCCCCTGTTAGGACCGAGCCTCAAGGTCCTGGCACCTAATGGTGATGGAAGTGACCATGGGAAGATTAGGTGATTAGGCATCGCAATAAGGTATATAAGGGGGGACCCTTTTTCATAGCAACTCAACCATGTCTTCTCCTTCCCCCATTTTAGACGACGAGGCCATCCTCGAGAGAATGTTGCGAGAGGCATCGGAGAAGCTCGAGAAAGTCCGAGCTGACAAAAAACACAAGGCCAAGGAGGAGGCCAAAAGGAAGGCTGAGGAGGAGGCTGAGAGGGCCGAGAAGGAGGCCAAAGAAAAGGCCGAGAAGGAGGCCAAGGAAAAGGCCGAGAAGGAGGCCAAGGAAAAGGCCGAGAAGGAGGCCAAGCAGGAGGCTAAGGCAAAGGAGGAGGCCGAAAAGGCCGAGAGAGAGGCCGAGAGAAAAACCAAGGAGGCTGAAAAAAGGGCCAAGGATCAGGAGGCCCTTAGGCAGAAAAAGGAGGCCGAGAGGTTCCGAAAGGAGGAAGCCTTAAAAAGGATCCCTAAAAAGACGCCTCATAAAAAGGCCATCAAGAGCTCCCAGATGGTCTCGGAACTATCGACCATCGCGGAGGACAAGTCCCAGCAAGGGGGCCCTTCCGGTGCGGGAACTCGGAGACCATCTCCGAATGCGGAAGTGGGGGGTTTGGGGTTGAACGAACGGGAAAAGGAGCGAGCCCGAACGCTCCAACAGCAACACGCACTCCGAGTGCATCGGGCCCAGAAGGCCTATGAGAACTCCCTGTTGAGGAGTGCCAGGGCGGATGGTGCCGAGGTGGGTCTCGGTCCATTCGAATCGAGTCGGAGGATGCTAATCAGTCTGCGTCCCGACCTGTATTATCAGTCATCCGAGGACATGCTCGACTGGGTCGCAGAGCCTGGTCGGGTGTGCAAGCACTGTTCCAATCGGGAGGAGCCTTGTGTGTGGCCCGCTTTGGGCAAGGGTACTTCCTGCTTCATCTGTGCCGATTGGAAGGTGAAGTGCAAGGAGAAGGATGAGGAGGAGGAGGACATGGGTGCTAAGGGGAAGAGAGGGAGGGTCACTTTGGAGGACGGTGCAGGTCCGAAGTCGAAGAGACAGAAGTTGGAGGTGGTGATTGAGGGGCCGTCTCGGGGTCCGAGCACCTCTGGGGTTGACTTGAGGGAGGTGGTTGAAGAGCTGCGGGGGTTGATGTCAAGTCCACGTACCAAGGCCCATCTATTTGGCATTGCCGACTGAACAACCATCCTATATCCATGACCAAGTGTCCACACCGCATGCATAACACTTGGTGCGCCGGTCTTGGCTCGGTACCTCCGCCATCCACACTCCTCGGTCCGTTTCACCTTGGGACTTCCTGTCCTTGTATTATCCTCG
>QLPI01008343.1:0-15851 GCA_003314275.1 Chroogomphus rutilus
TTCCCACTGATATATCTCTATGTCTATGTGTGAGAGGGATGGTAGCAGTGGGGTTGGTTTTTTTGCAGTTGGAGCAACAATATGTACACATATACATATAGATGTATTTATTTTTTTAAAGTTTAAATTTATCTTTGCAAAAAGCAAAATAGTATTCCACAGGTGTGATTAATTTTTGAAATTATATATTATAGTAAGTAGTGGGGCTGTGGGGGTTTTGGCTGGGGTTTGGCTGGGCTGGCTGGGCCTCGGCTAGGGTCTCGGCTGGGCCTCGGCTAGGGTCTCGGCTGGGCCTCGGCTAGGGTCTCAGCTGGAGTCTCAGCTGGAGTCTCGGCTGGGCTCTCAGCTGGGCTCTCGGCTGGGCTCTGCTGGGGTTTCTGCTGGGCTCTTCTGCTATACTCTTCTGCTGGGCTCTGCTGGGGTCTTGGCTGAGGTTTCTGGTAGGCTCTGCTGGGGTTTCTGCTGGGCTCTTCTGCTGGGCTCTTCTGCTGGACTCTTCTGCTGGACTCTTCTGCTGGACTCTTCTGCTAGGCTGGCTGGCTGGGCTGGCTGCTGGGCTTTGCTGGGGTTTCTGCTAGGCTAGCTGGCTGGGCTGGCTACTGGGCTCTGCTAGGGTTTCTGCTGGGCTCTTCTGCTAGGCTGGCTGCTAGGCTCTGCTGGGGTTTCTGCTGGGCTCTGCTGGGCTGGCTGCTCCCGCCCAGAGGGCGGGGGGTGGCTCATAATAATAATACCGGACAATCAATGGTACTAATATTATGTAAACCTAGTAGCAGGACAATCAACCGCTGACTAAGAATTACTGAGTCACACTGTCAAGCTGACAAAGGTGATCAAGATGATGATATGAATTGATTGCTTCAAAGGGGGCAGGAAGGCCTCCTTTTATACTAATTTACAGGCTGATTAGTAAGCTAAGCATGTAATTCTACACCTTCCTAATAGGGAAGGTCTTCCAGAAACTAGTGGTCTGTGCACAGAAGGTCATGGAAGGTGCTGGAACCTTGTAGAAGTTCCTGGATCTAATTTAAGCTACTTTCCTTATTTAGTAATTAAAAAGGGCATTGTAGAGCATGTGATTAAGGGCAGAGATAGTGTTGAGTCACTCTGGTGTCTCACCATAATATTTGTATGAGACAGGGCTGTCTCAGGCTAATATTTGGTGTGTTTCTATGGAGAAACCGGCAACTTGGCTCTAGGCTTGAATCTGGTTACAGCCCGATTATCTGGAGAGCGGAGCTTGAATTTCAGGCCAAACCTTCGGTGGTGAATAATAGAAGTTGTATTAGGGATAATGGAAATATTAGGTAATATTATGAGGCACCAGGAAGGTTGGAAAGGCCTTGAGGAGGAAGATTTGAAAGAAAACAAGGCTCATTAGCAAGCAAATGCTAATAATATTGAGCTAAGGTGGTTGTACAATAGAGAACTTGTTTTTGTACTTTTAGTCTTTTTTATGCTGTTTTTGTGCTTAGCTATCAACCACTAGGAGATCCCCAACGTATGAGAGATCCCCAACAAGTCTAACCACTGCCGCCGCTGCCCATTGAACTCCCAGGACAGCCTACCATAGCATCATTAGCTACTGTCAGGCTTTGGGAATGCCGAGATGTCGGACAGGGAATGGCCAAGCCCTGCAGGCCAGAAGTAGTGGCTTTGGCTTCAATGTACTTGTGCGTTGTGCCCTACTCTCCGTGCGTACCACCGATTTGTAACAGATGGGATACTTGGGAGGATACCGATGATTCCGGCCCAAGTAGAGGACTTAACAGAGGAGGAGAAGGTAGAAGGGCCTAAGCCTAGTTGATACCCAGAATGAGGAAATATGTACATGCATGCCCTACTTATATAGGTTTTAAGAAGTGACATGTGGAATAAGGAATGTGGGACAATAAGGTATACAGAGCATGTAGGAGTATTGTCCACAATGAGTAAAATTAGAATGCAGGAATGCAAATGGGAATAAAACAATAAAGATAGAATAATAGGAAAGTTACCGGGCCCTCGGTATGTGTACTTGCCAGCTACCATACTCGAACAACTTAGTACTCTGATATACGGAATTGCTCTCTGTAAGACCAAGACTGCTAAAACAGTAACAATCTCTCTTGATGCCCTACACCAAAGCCGTGACCTCATTTCCACAGCCTGATCAATGCTCATAGATTCACACAACCTACAATTAACCAAAGTATATAAGCATCTGGATGCTATCTCCACCCACTTAGGCCTTCCAAACACCATGCAACCCACTAGGAAACCCACCTATGCAGCCATCCTTACCTCACCCACTCTGCCAGCACCACAGTCAACTCCTGACCCTAAAATACCATTCTGAAATATGCGATTTGACCTCACACTTGCACAATCTGATCGCAACAATCCAGTGCTCTCAGACCTGTCTGATGAGGAGCTAGGAGAGGAAATTACCAGAGCCATTGAAGATGCCAATTGCTGGTTTGAAACAATATCATACACACCAGATGCAGATGGGAATGAGGACATAGAGAACATCCCACCATGAATCCATGCTGCAGGTCAACACCAGAGTGGGGATATTCGGCTTACTACTTGCAGTAAAGCTGAACAAATATATCTTGCCTCCACAGCACACTGCTGGCTCCCTAAACTCTCTGATCAGCTCTCTGTTACCTAAAAGGCCTTCCCAGTCATCATTCATGGTATTCCCACTACATTTGACACCTCATGGGACAGTTGCGATGTTATCTCTCTCATCAACCAGAATGACCACATTATCACTCACCCCTCGACACTCCAACAGATTGAACTCCTCTCTTGCCAATGGAAAAATCAGCAAACTAAAACACACATGTCTATAGTTCTCTTCTTTACAGATGCTCAAGTTGCCAATAGTTGCATCAGCCACCACATTTCATTCCAGGGTCACCTCTACCTAACAACCAAATTCCTACATCTCCCACCACAATGCTATAATTGTCATCGATTTGATCACTTTGCACGGCTCTGCAAGAGGACAACATCTTGTGAACAATGCTCAGGCAAACATATAATACAAGATTGCCTTTGCCCTAATGAAGAAAAATGCGCAAACCCATACTGTGTCAACACATCACACTGAGATGTGCCATCTACACAGGAGCTCATGCAGCAACAAGCCAGGAATGTCCAATGTGCAAAGCAGCCCTGGACCACCATGTGCGCAAACTTGCTGAGGAAGGTCCCCTTTTTGAGGCCTAATCCAGCCAACCACACACTCTAAACTAGCTGCACCTGACCACTGCTTGACACCCTAATCCCTGAAGCATGATGTTTCTGCAAAACACTTTGACCAAAATACCCTTTGTACTGCCAATCCTGGCCCACCCATTTTGGACTAGACATGAGCCATCTGTGATGTTCTGGCAACTTGCTAGCACACTACAGAAATGAATTGGGTCTCATTTTATCCTACACTCACAAAACCCAGTTCTCATATCTCCTCAGATTACGTATTCTATCTGCCACAGTTCCTATTAGATTACTATCCCTCAGGCAGTACTATTGTTTTGTAGTTAGAGTACACCATAAGTGCTTGCGCTTTGAGCACTATAATTGAATCTCTCTCTCTCTCTCTCTAGTCAACATATCTCAAGAGCAGGAACAGAGGCATCGGGGACCTCAAATATGAAAGTATGTTAGTTGTGGTATTTCATTGATTTTGTTTGTTGATTGTGCACAAGTTTTTCTTGAACAGAGGCCTTCTCTTGGCTAAGCTTAGCCCTTGTTTGAGACAGTGACACATTATCACTACTTGTTATGGCCCATGCTGCCAATAAACCCACATTAAACCCTACAATCACCTGCACCATTTCTGGGACCTTTCCGACTGCTCAAAGCCTGAATAACCGCTTTCTGAATTCTGATGCATCAATCTGAGGTTCCATGTTTCCGAACCTCCAAAGATTCTGAAGCCAAGGTTTCACTCCTTTGATAAA
The DNA here is from genome assembly GCA_003314275.1 of Chroogomphus rutilus. Taxonomy (NCBI): domain Eukaryota; kingdom Fungi; phylum Basidiomycota; class Agaricomycetes; order Boletales; family Gomphidiaceae; genus Chroogomphus; species Chroogomphus rutilus. The sequence goes on from QLPI01008343.1 coordinate 3,954, forward strand.
TGACGTGCAGGATCATTGTGTACCTCACTCCCTTGTTTTTCGTTCTATATTGCCCCTTGTACTCTCTTCCCCCCCTTGTCTTTACTCGGCAAAAGATAGTACAAGACTAGATACATGTATATAAGTCACCAGTCAACTGGACTATTTGCCAGTACGAATATCGACTTAATTCTACATCATAGTTTCTGATTCAGTTCTGGTAAACTTTCTGACTTTCAGAAATTAGCGAAAGATGATCAAGGAGGGCGCAACACATAAGTTGAAGCCAAGTCCCTGTGATCTCGAACCACTCGTACCACCCTATACCGTGAACAGTCCCAAGACCCCCGGCACTTCCCGTCTTTCTGTCCCCATTCCGATTCCAATCGTGAACCACAACCTTTAGTCCCTCCACCTCCAGAGTACAAACCCCCCTTCAGAAATCATTTGAAACCCTCCGGAAACCCTTCTGGAAGCCTCTAGCTAAGCGCCAACATGCAGATTTAACACTACTTGTAATCAGGTACTGTCAACAGTGCCAACATTGAAATTGCAGAGGAAATCGGTGACAATCAGGTGACCATTGAGTATGAATTACATATGCCCTTTTATTAACCAGTGTCCAAATCAGGTGTTCTTCTTTGGTTATCTGGCTTCAGCTGTCGAAGATATCAGATACCAACACACCTATCACCTGGTTCCTGTGAAGAAGAAATCTCCAATGTTGGCCATTGCATTAGATGAGATTTCCACTTGGCACTTTGGCTACACCACGGTTTATAAGCCATGAGTAGTTCTATTGTCAAGTACACGTACCGAGACCCATTTATTTGGCAGTGCCGACCAAGCAGCCATCCTATGTCCATGTCCAAGTGTCCATGCCACATGCACATCATTTGGTATGCCGGTCTCGGCTCGGCACATCCACCACCCACACTCCTTGTCCCCACCCCTCACATACTCTATGCCACTCACCATCCATTAATCCCACCATGCCTACTCCTCACCCTTCGATCCGCCTCACCTCGGGACTTCCTGTCCTTGTATTATCCTCGGCCATGGCTCCATTGTTTTATAGTTGGTCGCCTCCTATTGTCCTACCCTTGGCCACATGTCTATTATTCTATCTTTTATTGTTCTATCCCCGTTTCCATTCCTTCATTCTAATTTTACTCATTGTGGACAATAACCACATGCTCTGCATACCTTGTTGTCTCACATTCCTTATTCCACGTGTCGCTCCTTAAACCTATATAAGTAGGGCATGCATGTACATATTTCCTCATTCTGGGTATCAACTAGGCTTAGGCCCTTCTACCTTCTTCCTCTCTGTTAAGTCCTCGACTCAGGCTGGCATCATCAACATCCTCCCGAGTATCCGTCTGTTGCAAATTGGTGGCATGCATGGCAAGTAGGGCACAATGCACGAGTACGTTGAAGCCAATGCCACTACTCTTGGCCTGCAGGACTTGGCCATTGTCCCATCTGACATCTCGGCAGTCCCGAAGTTCGTCAGTACCCGACGCTTGACATCTATAATGACTAGTGATAAAAAATGTTAGACAAAGTCATAGGCTGCTAAACACTTATTAATCAAGGCGATTATTACCTTATTATGGTTCGTCCAATCAGTATCTATGATATACCATAGGATGATGTTGATTCTTGTAAGTACTTCTATACTCATTGATGATAACAGGGTGAAGAGTATCTTACAAATAGATGTGGTTGCAAACAAGACAGTAGATCAGAATTTCACTGACCGCAAAGGTTGGCTCAAGAAATTGATCAAGACTGTGATGAAGGTACATACCCTCATACTCAGAGAAAGTTGCTATTACATGATGCTCTACTAGATGGGTAAATTTAGTTCAGACTGTGCCATCATGGTATACACAGAGGTTAGTTCACCTTTGACACCTTTTATTGACGTCTTCACAGCCATCACATTACCAAGAAATATTGGAACATTGAGCCTGTTAAAGTTTGAGTAGAATGGTATAGAGACACATGAGCAGTATGCAGGGCTAAGTTATAAACTGATGAATATGACTGATCATATATATTCGACTCTTGAATCATTTGCATGTCAGCCTGGCAACTGAAAGGACATTTTGTATGATCCAGCCAGAGTACATATTGAAAATAAGACATGTATAGTGACACTTGTGTTAGAGCTTGTTTGTATTGATAGTCGGACATTATGGTGGTACTGGGCAGTGTGTAGGGATGGTACATGCCACTTGAATGCCACTGATTCATTTTCATGTTTGACAAATTCTTTTGTGTGGATCCAGGAAATATAAATGAAGAGGTATTAACTACAGTGTATCTTGTAGGGCTCTAGAACAATAATTAAGCAGAAATTACTTGTCTCAGCTGTAGTACACTATATAAAATATTCTAATGGACTTTGATATACTAAAAGTGGTTGGTGCCCTCTATCTACATGTATATTATATTGCTAAAAAATATCTAACAAGTCTGAATTGATTTGGTGTTGCTACAGTTGTTCTCCAGCTGGGGTTGATCAGGGCCAACTCCCTCATGATGACACACAGAGGCATGGATGATGAGTCTAGAACACATGCAGGGTTAAGAGGTGTGGGCAACATGCAGAAGGCCATTGCACATGTGGTGGTGGTGGGTGCAATGAGTGTGGGATGGCGGATGCAACAGGTGCACAAGCGAGACAGGTGTGGGATGGCAGACACAACAGGTGCACAAGCGAGATGAGTGTGGGACAGCAGTGCAACAGGTGCATGAGTGAAAGCCGGGCAGGTGGGCAGGCAAGGGCCACAATGTGCAAACATGACCAGGAGATCTGTGTGACATGACAGGTGCACGAGTGAGGGTCGCAATGTGTGAACATAACATTTGTGACAGCAGATACGGCAGGTGTGCGAGTGAGGGTTGCGATGCACGAATGCAACATTGGTGATGGCAGATATGGCAGGTGTGATGTGTGAACATGACATTTGCGATGGCAGACAGGGCAGGTGTGCAAGTGAGGGTTGTGATGCATGAACGCGACATTTGCGACGGCAGATATGGCAGGTGTGATGTGCAAACATGACATTTGCGACAGCAGATACAGCAGGTGTGTGAGTGAGAGTTGTGACATTGGTGATGGCGGATATGGCAGGTGTGATGTGTGAACACAACATTTGTGATGGTAGGTGTAGCAGGTGTGTGGGTGAGGATCGTGAGGTATGCCGGTACGAGTGCACATGGCAGGCATGACGGATGAGCACAGCAAGTGTACAAGGGCAAAGGGCACAGGTGAGGGCCAGGAAGTGCATAGGTGCAAATGCATGCAGGTGCAACAAAGAAAATTGAATTGCTGTGCATGCCAGTGTGATGAAGAAATGACTTATAAAAAGAAAACCAAGTTGCCATGCATGCCTAGGGAATGGCACAGGTCACCCATGGGTCAAATGTGGGTGACCCACACCCAACCCATGGGAAACCCAAACCTGTCAACCCATGGGTTTTTTCCCATGGGTCAATGGGTGTCGGGTGCATGCTGCACCCGCACATGTGCTGTGCGTACAGCACATATGGTGCATACGGCATGTACAATGCATATAGCACGTACAACGCATACAGCACATATGGTGCATATGGCATGTACAATGCATATAGCACGTACAATGCATACAGCACATATGGCTCATATGGCATGTACAATGTGTATGGTGCATATGACGTGTATGGCCCATATGACACGTACGGCTCATACAGCATGTATGGTGCATACGGTGCATGCATGTCATCCATGTGCATGTGTGGTGTGTGCATGTGTGGAGCATGCATGTCGTATGCACACGCATGACACTACGGGTTGGGCCAGGTTGCAGGTGCTCTCAGCTTGACCTGCACCCACACCCAAGGACACCCAACCCAGTGACCCATGTGGGTTGGCCCAACCCGTGCCATTCCCTACACACGCTGGCATGACGAGGAAACGACCTATAAACCTTGTGCATGCTGGCACAATGAGAAGATAATCCATTGGCTAGCAGAGAGCTCCAGAGGGTCCGGGTCCAGAGAGGCTGACACACACGCCTGTGCAATAAGAAAATGAACTAAACCATTCGGTAACCCCTGCCTTACCTTCTTCTCGCAAAAAGGATGCCCCACCAATTGTGCATGCTGGCAAGATGGCTAGGACAAGTGGAGGGGTTGTTTACCTTCTTCTCACCACCTCTATCAGATGAGACTATGGGTGGGAGGGATACAAGTGACACAAGTGCTTATGCCAAACAAGCACAAGCACCGGTACTTTAGATCACCCAGTAGACAGGCAACACCAGTCAATGCATGCATTATCAATGAGGACATTGACCTTAAAGGGGGGGGGTAATGTCATGATTTCTCCACTCCTCTCTCTATTGCTTGTTATTGGACTCCACTACTCCACCAGACCATATGTACAGTTCTTAGGTAATTAGTTAAAGCTCAGTCTTGAGCTGGTCAATACACCAACAAGTATCATTGCTCATTTCCCTCTTCTGCTCCCAAGTATTGAAGCTCTTGTTGTTGCTGACAAATACTCATTTGACTGTATTCTAGTAAGCAAGCCCCAGATTTTCTAAGAATTGAGATAGTAATGATACTATGAACGAAATATCTGGTTGGGTAGTAACTGCTACCCACATGAGTGAACCAATTGCCTGCCAGTATGGAATGTTCTCCATATTTTGATTTTCAGCATCTGTCATCAGGCATTGCTCTTTATATAGCTTGGTTGTAGGATCTAGAGGAGTTGTATGTGTCTTTGTGTCTTGTATGTTAAATCGGTTGATGTTAGGAACCGTATGCCGGCATGCCCGACTATTCATTTCAATCCACTCAGCCCAACTATGCCTTTACTCACCTATCCCACTATACACCCTCAGCCCACAGACTATATGCACCTCGTGTATCCGTCTTGGCATCACATGCTCCTTTGAATTCACTCCACTCATTTATGTCACACTCCATATGCTCGCAATTCCATTCTGTCTTCATTTATGTTTAATATCCTTTCATTTATGTTCCGCTCCACTTTCATTTATTTGCAATTCTGTTCTGTTCCTTTATATCCGATCTGCTATTATGTTCCTTAGGGTAACTCCATTGGGAATCGGGGTGACACATCACCCCCCAATGTCATGGAGGAGATCAAGATTGGGATGTAGTATTTCTGTTCTCCCTTTTGACGATCCTTGGCTTTCTTATTGTCAAGTACACGTACTGAGACCCGTTATTTCGGCAGTGCCAACTGAGCAACCATTCTACGTCCACGTCCAAGTGTCCATGCCGCATGCATATCACTTGGTACATTAGTCTCGTCTCGGCACATCCACCACCCATATGCCCACTCCTCACCCCTTAGTCCGTCCTACCTTGGGACTTCCTGTCCTTGTTCTATCCTCGGTCACAGCCCTTGTTTTATAGTCAGGCACTTCTTATTATCCTATTCTTGGCCACATTTCTATTATCCTATCCTTTATTGTTCTATCCCCGTTTACATTCCTTCATTCTAATTTTACTCGTTGTGGACAATATCCATATGCTCTGCATACCTTATTGTTCCACATTCCTTATTCCACATGTTGCTTCTTAACCTATATAAGTAGGACATGCATGTACATATTTCCTCATTCTGGGTATCAACTAGGCTTAGGCCCTTCTATCCCTCTGTTAAGTCCTCGACTCAGGCTGGCATCACCAGCATCCTCCCGAGTATCTTTCTGTTGCAAATTGGTGGCACGCATGGCAAGTAGGGCGCAACGCACGAGTATGTTGAAGCCAATGCCACTACTCTTGGCCTGCAGGACTTGGCCATTGTCCGCCTGACCCCTCGGCAGTACCAAAGTCCATCAGTACCCGAAGCTTGACACTTATCTATGATAGGAATCTAGTCAACTCCTAGTAGATTTGAAAGTAGTATAAAGATCTTGTACATTCAGTAGTTCAGTCTTCAGTCAGATAATTGACTTTGATTTCGACTAAGCTAATTCTTTCTGTTTCGCTATTCTGAAATTATGGACCAGTGTGATCTGGTGGGTGCAACATACAAGTTGAAGCTATACCCTACCCTGAACCTTGCCATTGTTTATCTTTGGGAGATATTACGTTTATTACGATTACGTTATTCCTTCACATTGTAACAGTCGAGAATTTTGTCTATATATGCTTCCTGAGAGAAGCTGATTGTTCTGGCCGATCTATCATGCTCGATCTTCAGATTGAGAAGCCAGTGGATTTCCCCTAGGTCTTTCATCTTGAAGATATTTTCTAGATCTTCTTTGACACCCCACAAAATAAAATCATCCATAGCCATTATAGTAAGATCATCTATGGCAGCTCCCATTATTGCATAGTCTTTCAGCAGTGTCTGTAGAATACTGCAACATCAGATGCTGATCTTGTAAATCCAATAGAATATAGGGCATTTAATAGACACCTATACCATTCTCTGCCCAACTGCTTAAGTCTATATATGCATTTCTTCAGCAATAATACATTGTCATATTTTTCTTTAAAATAACCTGGTGGTTTGCACATATAAATAGGTTCTTCAAGTAGAGTATTTAGATATGCTACATCCACATCCATTTGATATATTGGCCAATTATTCCTAGCCACAATAGCACATATAGTGCATAATGATGTCATATGTACGACTGGTGCATAAGTCTCATCATAATCGACTCTGAATATTTGTGTGAAGCCTTGAGCTATGAGTCTTGAATTTGAATGAACTATATCACCCTTATTATTCCTTTTCAAAAAGTGAGTCCACTTGCTTCTGACAATATTCACACCTAGCAGAGGTATAGTAAGTTCCCAGGTGCCTTTGTCGATCTGTGATCAGATCTCTGTATCCGTGGCTGTTTTCCATGTAGTATTGCTAAGGGCATCTTTAGTCATCATAGGCAACTGTAAATCATTTGATAGATACATATCATTGCTTTCTTTGGCATTTATTGGTTCAGCACTTATTGCTAGATAGTCACATGTATTGTTCTCTTTAGTATTTAAATCTGAATTATATGTGATATTGTTGAGTATATTATCCTCAATGTCTTCACAAGCAAGGGTGGTAAAATTAGTATGTGCAGCTTGTGTAGCTTGAGATCTATTGCCTGAGCCAGCCCCTGAAGCTCTTTCTTACAGTAAGTGGATTCTCTCACTTCTTCTAAGTGGAGGAGCTTCACTAGGTCCACTCACATCTTTCTGACTTGACTGTAAATTATCTAGATCTCTTTCTGGTGTGTGCTTGATTATTTCTTCAATGTGGCTCTCACCCAGCTATAGGTCATGTGATGGTACCAGCACTTTAATTAGTGCTGGTGCAGGTGGTACTGGCTGATATTTGATGGCTCTTGACACAGTAATTAGATGGTTGTCAATAGGTAGAATAGGAGCTCTTGAGGGTGGTATAGCCCTCTCAAATATTATATTTCACTCCACTGATACCCACCGGCTCTCTGGCCAGTATATGCAGTGGCTGTCACTTTGCATGGAATGACCAATCCACTTAGCTTTCTTGAATCTAGGTAGCAACTTGTCATCTTGTTTGATTTTAATGTAGACATCCATCCCCCATTTGTGAGCATCTTGCAAATTTGGCTTTTGATGGTGAATCATCTCATAGAGCATCTTATCTAGTAGAGCTCATGTATGCATGCAATTTTTGAGGTAGTTAGCATGCTAAATGGCATATCCCTATAGGAACTTAGGGAGGTTCAAGTCTAGCAGCATAGCACAGGTCTTTTCAACCACAGTGTGGTTTAGGTGCTTAGCAACTCTATTCTGCTTGGGAGTGTTGTGCACTGTATACTGGTGTCTTGTGGCTTGTTTATCTAGATAGTTGTTGAATTCAGCACTTGTATATTCACCCCCTCGATCTGAGAGAAGCATTTTAATGCATGCATTCCTCTGCCAAAGCATCGTTGCCTTGTACAGTTTGTACTTGGCAAAGACCTGATCTTTTGTGCTCATTAAATAGAGCACATATTCCCTTGAGTGATCATCTGTGAATGAGACATAATAGGACTTTTTATCAATAGTGATGTGTCTTGCTGGTGTCAAACACCCATACCGAAACCCATCTATTCAGCATTGCTGACCGAGAAATCATCCTATATCCATGACCAAGTGCCCGCGTCGCATGCATAACACTTGGTACGCCGGTTTTGGCTTGGCACGTCCACCATCCACACTCCCTGTCCCCACCCCTCGGTCCGTCTCACCTCGGGACTTCCTGTCCTTGTACTATCCTCGGTTACAAGCCTTGTCTTATGGCCTGGCACCTCCTATTGTCCTATCTTCGGACATATTCTATTATCCTGCCCTTTATTGTTCTATCCCCGCTTTGCATTCCTTGTTCTAATTTTATTCGTTGTGGACAATAACCATATGCTCTGCATACCTTGTTGTCCCACATTCCTTATTCCACATGTTGCTTCTTAACCTATATAAGTAGGACATGCATGTACATATTCTCTCATTCTGGGTATCGACTAGGCTTAGGCCCTTCTACCTTCTTCTCTTCTGTTAAGTCCTCGACTCAGGCCGGCATCATCAGCATCCCCTCGAGTATCTGTCTGTGGCAAATACAGTGGCACCCACGGCAAGTAGGGTGCAACGTACGAGCACGTTGAAGCCAACGCCACTACTCTTGGCCTGCAGGACTTGGCCATAGTCCGCCCGACCTTTTTGCCAACACCCCTCGGCAGTACCAAAGTCCGTCAGTAACCGACGCTTGACAGCTGGTCCCCATACATTGGAATATATTTTATGGCCGATCTTCTTCGAGTGCACACTAGATTCTTTTGGGAGTGGTTTGCATGTAATCTTAGCTTTGATACATGCATCACAAGTAAATTTATTCCCAGCCTGTATGAGCTCAAGGCTGTAAACTATGCCATGATCCATCAAGCACTTAAGGGCTTTGTAAGATATATGCCCTAGTTTGCAATGAGTCTCAATGGTGGTCAGGCATCACTGCATGGGATTTCTGGTTGACTGATTATCCAATCAGTATAGGCCATGTGGCTTAGGTGCCTATAATAAAATATGGCCAGACAAAATTTTTATTGTGCATTTCTGGGAGGCAAACTCTGTCTGGTTTCCAGTATCATCGCATTGGCCAATAGAATAAGGGTGAAGGCAATTTGAGGAGCATATAAAGTGTCTTTTAAGGTCAATGTGACTGCTTTCCCTTTCACTCTAGTAATAATCTTGAGATGCCTGCTGCCATAGGCATCAATGCTGCCTTGATCGGCTGCCTGAATGGTGTATGGCATAGGGAAGGTTCTGTAGTTCTCAAGCATATTTTTATGTGGCATCATATGAGAACTAGCTCCAGTGTCTAATATAATGGTGTCACCTGTTCCATCTCTAATGAAGGCAGTGCAATTGTGATTAATAAATGCCATTGATCCTTTGGAGATTTATCTTTATCAGCTATGTTGGCTTTCCCTTCCCTTTTCCTTTGTTCCTGAACTTTGCTCTTTTCTTTTGTCTAGGCCCTTGGCCTTCCCTGCCACCACCTTTAGCCCAACACATCTTGGCAGTGTGTCCCAGCTTCTTGCAGTTGGTGCATATATGCACCTTTCTATCTGATGTACCTATGAATCCCTGGTCCTCTTGAGTAATAGGCAGTGTCATTCACCTATCACATTGAGATTTAAGGATCCTGATAATATTGTCAGGGTCCAATGGCTTTCCAACTTCTTCAAGAGATGTCGTGAGGGCATTCATGATAGATTTGTAGGAGGGTGGCAGTGAGGCTAATAAAATATCAAGGAACTCTGCATCAGAGATCTTGGCTCCCATATCATTGAGTCTTGCAAAGAGATCTTGAGCCCTATCAAGGTGCTCCCTGAGATCATCATCCTCCAAGCATTTCATATTCCAGAGTTGTCTCTGGATACTGGTGACAACCAACTTTGGTTTCTTTGTCATTTCAGCTACCAGAGTGTCCCAGATCTCCTTGGCATTCTTCTTCTTCTCTAGCATTAAAGCTAGGGACTCTGAAATGGATACCAGTATTTGAGTCTTGACAAGCCCTTCTCAGACCAACAACCTTTCTGTAGGGTGCAAATCTACATCTCACCCCTGAGAGACCAATCTCAATATATTGTAATTATATATCGATTTCAGTATCATTCTGTGCACTTTTGAATTCTGAAATTTTCTCGCATTTATTTGTATTTCTACCCTCAATATTGAGGGAGTTATTCATTCTTTACTATGTACGCTACTTACGGGCGCTTACCCACACACGACGCGACGCGCGTGGCCAGCTCCCTGGATTTGGAACCGGCAGCCTGGCTCAAACCTTCGATAGGGTCAAAGGCCGGTTGCAGGGTATATGCGGGTGAAACACAACCCGCATATGCCTCCCTCCTCAGTTGTTGACTACACTGAGGAGGTAAGTTGTACAATATATTGTAGAAGCCTTTAAGGCTAATTTCTCTTTATTCTTTTTGTAAGATAAAATAAATAGGTATATTTTCCGAATATACATCTCAGTTGTTGACTACACTGAGGAGTAAGATAAAATAAATAGATTGGCTATAAATTCTTCAAACCTACTGCAATTCACTCATAATCTCATCACTTTCAAGTCTCTCCTCAGCTTTCTCTACCTTGGCCTCCTCATCATCTGGGAGGACCTGTGCCTTGGGAAAAGTGGAAGGATCAAATGGTTGGTTGGCTTTGCCTTCAATTTGTTTAAGCAGATTTTTGACTCAAAATAGCTCATGAGTGTAGCTCTCTACAAAGACCAATTAGATCCATCTGTAGTTAGCTTCTCCATGGTCAAAGGAAGTTTCTCTGTTAGCTCCCCACGGCCCACAACCATATAGGATTATGAGCAACTTGCACAGTGGTTCAGAGAATTTAATTGAGCAATCTAAGAAAATATTCTACAAAGGAAAAGAAGGAAAATCAGTTGGTAAACTACATTATATTATACATTAGGCTCACCTCCTCAGTGTGTCAGCCACTGAGGAGGAGGGCATGGTGTTTCACCCACATATATCCCTGAGCCAGCCCCTAAGCCACCACTTAGTATAGGGCCAACCTACCGGTTCCTTCCCAGGGAGCCAGCCACACCATCACATCGTGCAGGAGCAAGCATGTGTCAGTAATATACATAGTAAATACAGAATTGCTCCCTCAGTTTTGAGGGTAAAAATACAAATAATATATCGAAAATTTTCAAATTTAATTGCACACAGGTTGACACTGAAAAAAAATAGGAAATGAGAATATATTGCAGATTGACCTCTCAGGGGTGAGGTTCATATATACACCCTACATTGCATTCCCATCCTAGTGTCTGTCCCCAGAAAAGTACCCATGTGGATGTATTTGAGGTGTCATGTGGGGTCATGTGAAATCATATGTCTATGAGGGCAGTCAAGCATAGGGGAATTGAAACTGATTATCATGGCATTTAATACTGGCTGTTACTTGTCATAGTAACCTACATGTATATGTGAAAAGATCGGATCATTTTTTTTGAGTACCAAATTAATATTCAAGAATTATGTTGCAACTTGTTGTTACAATGTGAAGGAATAACATAATCAAAATTAAACGTAATATCTCCTAAAGGTAAACAATGGTGAGGTTCAGAGTAGAGCATGGCTTCAACTTGTATGTTACACCTACCAGATTGCACTGGTCCCTAATTTTGGAATAGCGAGACAGAAAGAAAGGCTTAGTCGAAATCAAAGTTGATTATCTGACTGAGGACTGAACTACTGAATGTACAAGATCTTTATACTACTTTCAAATCTATGAGTAGTGATTGGCATGGGTATTGGAAACCCACACGGGTAGCGGGTATGGGTGTTGGGTGCAAACATGCATCTCACCCCTGAGAGGACAATCTCAATATATTGTATTATC
>QLPI01008345.1:0-22908 GCA_003314275.1 Chroogomphus rutilus
GGCTTTAGCTAGTGGGGAATCTGCTGTGCCTGGAGAAGAAAGAACTTCTACTAAGGGAGGTAGGGTTGCCATTGCGAACCAGGTATATTGACACAAATGACTACGCCACCGTTCTGGCACGAGCTGAAATTAACCTTGCCGAACGGATAGATCCGCAACCTGAAATTAATCTTGGCAAAGAATTTTTCAAGCTTTTTTCAAGGTACTTAGACGCTATTAAATAAGACTTGATTCATGCCAACCTTGAAAAAACCTTGAACTGTAAGATTATTTTGAGCTGAACACCCAAGGTATTGTTAGTTTAATATCCAGGTCAAATTTTGCAGTAGGCAATCTTGTGTCAGACTGTTGTCAAGGTAGTATAAAGAGCTTTTCTATGGGTAATTCTCTTGTATTGAATATTTAGATAATACAAACTACTCTATTGTCAAAGTGTAATGAAAATGTAATCTAATGCTATGACAAGCCAACAAAAAGCCTCAGTCAATGTATAATTGACAAACCTCATTGCAAGTATTGCAGCAACCACTGGTGGGTATAGTACCCCCATAGCAAGAGCATGGAACACATGGGGTGTTGCAGTGTGAGGCACATGGGGTGTCACAGTGTGGAAGGGGGTGTGTCAGCAGTGGGGTTTGGAGGACATGGGAGGACGTGTGAGTATGGCTTATGTAATCCTACAAAAAGTGCAATTTCATCATCAAAAAATATTCAAAACAAGACACCTTGATGCAAAACCCCACTCACAAGAGGAGGGACCCAATCAAGAGAGAGAGAGAGGAGAGATGAAGAAGGGGATTGAGGGAGAGGATGACTGAAAATGGGTCAAAAAAGCAAAAATTAGTAAACAACAATAGTGAAAACATAATAATAGAACTCACCTAAGTCAGTAGATAACAGAGAAAGTAATATGTGAGGGTGAGAGATAAGAAAGGGGCAGGATGTAGCTGAAAAAGAGGTAAAAAAAAGGAAAATCAGTATGAAAAATAGACCAAAAAAAGGGAAAATAATGCTTACCAGAGGTGGAAAGACCAATGAGAGCACAGGGGCAGCAGCAAGGCACAGAAGACAGCACAACCCCCAGCAGAAGACAGCACAACCCAGCAGATCCCAGAATCCCAGAAGAAGAGAGCAGAAAGAGAGCAGAACCCAGTAGTAATAACCCAGGAGAGAAGCAGCAGAGACCCAGAAAGCCAGAAGAGACAGAGGAAGGTTACCAGCAAAGCAGCCAGCAGGTGGGGGGAAGCCATGCATGAGTTTGAGGTGCATGAGTTTGAGGCAGGTGAGTTTGATTTGAGGCAGTTGTTGAACCAGTCACATGACCTAGGGTCACCCTTATAACACCTTGCCTTTTGAGAATAAATAAGCAGGTGGGGGGAAGCCATGCATGAGTTTGAGGTGTGTGAGTTTGAGGCACTTGAGTTTGATTGAGGCAGTTGTTGAACCAGTCACATGACCTAGGGTCACCCTGATACCACCTTGCCTTTTGAGAATAAATATACCTAATGTCAACATTTATATTTCATGATTTCAACATTTTTTCAAGCTTGAGAGTCGACCTTGAAAAAAGCAGAAGCCAACCCCTAACCAGGGTTCAAGATTAGGGTAAACTCCGGACTTTTACTCAATGTTATTTTTAGCTCTGGCCTGAATAGTGGTATAACATCTGACTAAGGAAGCGAATTTGTTTCTCACTTTTTCAGGTCACTTGGTAAAGCTCTCAACATGCACTTACACTTCACCTCTGGCTATCACCCAGAAGCTGACAGCCAGACCAAACATGTAAATCAAACCTTAGAATAGTATCTTTGAGTCTATTGTAACTACCAGTTGTCTAACTGGTCAGAACTACTACTACTAGCCAAATTTGCTTACAACACTACTGTCAGGCACTGGTACTGCCAACGATGCGTGGGCCAAGTGCTATTGCAATAATGCTGGCTTCACGATGTTGGCAGGACTCGGCCAAGTCCTGGAGACCGATCGGGGTGGCTTGGCTTCAATGTACTCATGCATTGTACCCTACTTTCCATGCGTGCCACTGATTTTGGAAAGAAAGAAGTACTTGTGAGGGTGCCGAGGGTGCTGGCCTGAGTAAGGACTTCAGACCGGAGGAGAGAAGACAAGGAGGCTTATGCCAAGTTGATATCCAGAATGAGGAACTATCTATATGCATGCACTACTTATATAGATTAAGAAGTGAGATGTGGAATAAGGAATGGAGAACAATAAGGTATGTATGCAGAGCATATGGAGGTATTGTTTACAATGATCAAGAATAGAATGAAGGAATGTAAATGTCAGGCACCGGTAATGCCAACAATGTGTGGGCCAAGTGCTATTGCAATAGTGCTGACTTCACAATACTGGCAGGAGGTGGCCAAGTCCTGCAGGCCTGTCAGAGTGGCTTGGTGTCAAGTACACGTACTAGGTATCGGTAATTCGGAGTGCCAACTGGACAATCAGTCTATTTCCATGCACAAGTGACCAAACCACATACAAGTCACTTGGTATGTCGGTCTTGGCTTGGCACATTCACCATCTACATTCATCTATCATCCACTTGTCCTTCACTCATTATCCATTAATCCCACCCTGTCTATCCTGTATTCTCGTCCCGTTCCACCTCGGGACATTTCCTTATTTGTTTTATCCTCGGCCATGACCCTATTGTTTTATATTTGGTCACCCTCTATTATTCTATTCTTGGCCACATTTCTATTATCTTGTTTTCATTGTTCTATTCTTGTCCATATTCCTTGTTCTATTCTTGATCATTGTGGACAATACCTCCACATGATTCTTCATACCTTATTGTTCTCCATTCCTTGTGCCACATCTCGCTTCTTAACCTATATAAGTAGTGAATGTATGTAGATGGTTCTTCTTTCTGGAAATCGAGTAGGTTTACGCCCTCTTGTCTTCCCTCCTCCTGTCTGAAGTCCTTTACTTGGGCCGATACTCTCAGCACTCTCCTGGGTATCTCTTCTGCCTGAAATCAGTGGCACGCATGGGAAGTAGGGCGCAACACACGAGTACATTGAAGCCAAGCCACCCTGATCGGTCTCCAGGACTGGGCCGATTCCCACCAGCATCGTGAAGTCGGCACTATTACTATAGTGCTCGGCCCATGCAGCGTCGGCAGTACCTGTGCCTGACACTTGGCTTCAACGTACTCGTGCATTGCACCCTACTTTCCATGTGTGCAACTGATTTGGAACAGAAGAGATACCTGGGAGAGTACCGAGAATGTCGGCCCGAGTAAAGGACTTTAGACAGAAGAAGGGAGGGCAGGAAGGAGTAAACCTAGTTGATACTCAGACTGAGGAACTATGTACATGCATTCACTACTTATATAGGTTAAGAGGCGGAATGTAGAATAAGGGTGGCATAAGACATGGAGAAAAGAATAAGGTATGGAGACCATGTGGAAGTATTGTCCACAGTGATCTAGAATAGAACAATGAGATGTAGACGAGAATAGAACAATGAGATATGACCGATAATAAACGAGTAGGAGTGTGAGTGAAAATAGAACAATAGAAAGTGGGCAAATATAAAACAATAGGGCCACGACTGAAAATAAATGAATAGTGAATGTCCCAAGAGGAAACAGGTGAAGGGAAGGATGGGGAATGAAAGAATAATAAGGAATAGAAGGGATGGGATGAGGAAAGTGAACCAAATGATGAACCGAATATACCAAGCCGAGACCATGTACTAGTGAGGAATGACTTGTCACTGGTGTGTGGGATTAAACGGTAAGGGTCATTCAGTCGGTACTACCGAGTGAACTGGAGCTTGGTATTGTGGGCTTGACAGTAAACGAGAATAGAACAATGAAAATAGAATAATAGAAATGTGGCCAAGAATAATATAATAGAAAGTAACCGAATATAAAACAATAGGGTCATGGCTGAGGGTAAAACAATGATAAAATGTCCTGAGGTAAAGCAGGCCGAGAAATAAGAAGGGGATGGGATGGGATTAATGGATAATGAAGGGGGAAGGAGTGGATGAGGGATAGGGATGGAGAATGTGGATGGTGAATATGCTGAGCTATTAGGAACCACACGCCGGCATGCCTGACTATTCATTTCAGCCTGCTCAGCCTAACTCTACCCTCACTCGCCTATTCAACTATACACCCTCAGCCCTCAAACTATATGCACCTTATGTATCCATCTTGGCATCACATGAACCTGTCAATACACTCCACTCATTTATGTCAATCTCCATATGCTTGCAAATTCATTTTCACTTCATTTACATTTAATATCCTTTTCATTATGTTCCGCTCCACTTTTCTTATTTGCAATTCTGTTCTATCTCTGATATCTGATCTGCTACTAGGTTCCTTATAGGGTAACTCCATTGGGAATCAGGGTAATATGTCATCCCTCAATGTCATGGAGGAGATCAAGATTGGGACATAGTATTTCTGTTCTCACTTTTCACGATCCTCGGACTTTCTTATCTATTATAGGAATCTAGTCGACTCCTCATAGATTTGAAAGTAGTATAAAGATCTTGTACATTTTGTAGTTCAGTCTTCAGTCAGATAATCGACTAAGATTTCAACTAGCCCCCTTCCGTTTATCTTAGACTTAATTTCCATTCTTGCTTTTCCAAAATTAGGGACCTGTGCGATCTGGTGGGTGCAACATACAAGTTGAAGCCTTGCCCTACTCTGAACCTCACCATTGTTTCATCTTTAGGAGATATTCTTATATTACGACTACATCATTCTTTCATATCATAACATGAGCCGAGACCAATGCATCAAGTGCCTTGCATGCAGCTTGGTTACTTGCACATGGACATAGACTGATTGCGCACTCAGCAGTGCCGAGTTACTGGATACTCGGTACATGTACTTGACAAATGCCCCAAATGCTACTATGGGTATCTATCCCTTCTTTACCAACATGGGACACCACCCAAACCTAGGGAATGTGTCAAGTACATATATCGAGTACCCATTAACTTGGTAGTACTAACCGAACGATCAGTCCAATTCCACATGCAAGTGACCAAGTCACATACAAGTCACTTGGTACATCGGTCTCAGCTTGGCATATCCACCATCCACATCTCCTATTCCTATCCATCATCCACTCTGCCCCATTCATTATCCATTAATCCCCACCCCTTTTATTCTTTATTTGTTGGAGTATGATTTTATTCCCCTGCATATGTGTTTTTGTTCTTGCACTTGTGTCTCTCTTTTGTGCTTTTCACATTTGCATTTGCATTCTCTGGCGCTTAAAATAAGCGCCCATGACTCTTCACTTTTGCACACCTTTGGGTCTTGTCTTTAGCATCCATATTGACAAGCCCCAAAGGCCATTGTTGCTCTCTATGTGTGACAGTTAAGAGTCTCTAGACCTTCCCTGCCAACACCATCCACATCTCCTATTCCTATCCATCATCCACTCTGTCCCATTCATTATCCATTAATCCCTATCCCTTTTATTCTTTATTTCTTGGCCTATTCCACCTCAGGACATTTCTTCATTGTTTTATCCTCAGCCATGACCCTATTGTTTTATAGTCGGTCACTTTCTATTATCTTATTGTTGGCCACACTTCTATTTCATTGTTCTATTTTCATTTACATTTCCTTATTCCATTCTTGATCACTGTGGACAATACTTCCACATGGTCTCCATACCTTATGTGTTCTCCATTTCTTATGCCTGTCAAGCCCACAATATCGAGCTCCGGTTCACTTGGTAGTACCGACCAAATGACCCTTACCGTTTAATCCCACACACCAGTGACAAGTCATTCCTCACTAGTACATGGTCTCGGCTTGGTACATTCGGTTCATCATTTGGTTCACTTTCCTCATCCCATCCCTTCTATTCCTTATTATTCTTTCATTCCCCATCCTTCCCTTCACCTATTTCCTCTCGGGACATTCACTATCCATTTATTTTCAGTCGCGGCCCTATTGTTTTATATTTGCCCACTTTCTATTGTTCTATTTTCACTCACACTCCTACTCGTTTATTATTGGTCATATCTCATTGTTCTATTCTCGTCTACATCTCATTGTTCTATTCTAGATCACTGTGGACAATACTTCCACATGGTCTCCATACCTTATTCTTTTCTCCATGTCTTATGCCACCCTTATTCTACATTCCGCCTCTTAACCTATATAAGTAGTGAATGCATGTACATAGTTCCTCAGTCTGAGTATCAACTAGGTTTACTCCTTCCTGCCTGTCAAGCTTCGGGAATGCCAAGGATGCAGATGGGTAACGGCCAAGTCCTACAGGCCAGAAGTAGTGGCTTTGGCTTCAACATACTTGTGCGTTGTGCCCTACTTGCTGTGCATGCCACCAATTTGGGACAGAGGAAGTACTTGGGAGGTGCCAAAAGTGCTGGCCCAAGTAGAGGACTTTACAGAGGAAGGAGGAGACAAGGGCCTAAGCCTAGTCGATACCCAGAATGAGGAAGTATGTACATGAATGTCCTACCTATATAGGTTAAGAAGCAACATGTGGAATAAGGAATGTGGAACACTAAGGTATGCAGAGCATGTGGAGATATTGTCCACAACAAGTAAAATTAGAATGAAGGAATGTAAATGGGGATATGACAATAGAGATAGAATAATAGGAATGTGGCCAAGGATAGGACAATAGAGAGTGCCCAACTATAAGACAATGGTTGTGGCCGAGGATAAAACAAGGACAGGACATCCTGAGGTAAGGCAGATCAAGGAATAAGGGGTGGACATGGTAGGGTTAATATATGGGAAGAAGCCAAGAGTGGATGAAGGATGAGTGAGTAATGCAGACGGTGGATGTGCCGAGCTGAGACTGGTGCACCAAGTGACTTGTATACGGCTTGGACACTGGTGCATGAATGTAAACTGACTGTTCAGTTGGCACTGCTGAATTACCAGAAACTTGGTATGTGTACTTGACACTGCCCTCCCTTCTTCTGTCTAAAGTCCTTTACTCGGGCCGACACTCTCAGCACTCTCCCGGGTATCTCTTCTGTTCCAAACCAGTTGCACACATGGAAAGTAGGGTGCTATCAGGTATACGTACCGAGATTCTGGGAATTTGGCAGTGCCAACTGAGTAGTCAGACTACGTCCACATACAAGTGCCTACACCGCATGCAAGTCACTTGGTATGCTGGTCTTGGCTCAGCACATCCACCATCCACATTCCTTGTCCTTACCCCTCATCCACTCTACGCCATTCACCATCCATTAATCCTACCATGCCTACTTCTTATTCCTCGATCTGCCTCACCTCGGGACATCCTGTCCTTGTTTTATCCTCAGCCACAACCATTGTCTTATAGTTGGGCACTCCCTATTGTCCTATCCTTGGCCACATTCTTATTATTCTATTTCCATTGTCCTATCCCCGTTTACATTCCTTCATTCTAATTTTACTCGTTGTGGACAATATCTCCACATGCTCTGCATACCTTATTGTTCCACATTCCTTATTCCACATGTTGCTTCTTAACCTATATAAGTAGGACATGCATGTACATACTTCCTCATTCTGGGTATTGACTAGGCTTAGGCTCCTCGTCTCCTCTTTCCCCTGTAAAGTCCTCTACTCGGGTCGGCACTTTCGGCACCCCCCGAGTACTTCCTCTGTCCCAAATTGGTGGCATGCATGGCAAGTAGGGCGCAACGCACGAGTATGTTGAAGCCAAAGCCACTACTTCTGGCCTGCAGGACTTGGCCGTTCCCCGCCCTCATCATCGGCACTTCCGAAACCTGACAGGTGCAACGCATGAGTATGTTGAAGCCAAGCCACTCTGACTGGCCTGCAGGACTTGGCCGCCTCCTGCTAGTATTGTGAAGTCGGCACTATTGCAATAGCACTCGGCCCACGCATCATCGGCATTGCTGGTGCCTGACAATGCCACCCTGGCTCCACATCTCGCTTCTTAACCTATGTCCTTTACTTGGGCCGACACTCTTGACACCCTACCAGGCATCTCTTCTGTCTGAAATCAGTGGCACGTATGGAAAGTAGGGCGCAATACACGAGTACATTGAAGCCAAGCCACCCCAATCGGTCTCCAGGACTTGGCCGATTCCCACCAACATTGTGAAGTCGGCACTATTGCAATAGCGCTCAGCCCACACATCATTGGCAGTACTGGTGCCTGACAGAATGGCACAGGTCACCCACAGGTCAAATGTGGGTGACCCACACCTGACCCATGGGGAACCTGAACCCATCAACCCATGGGTTTTTTCCCATGGGTCAATAGGTGTCAGGTGCATGCTGCACCTGTGTTAGGACTCGGTAAGGCTGAGGGTTAGGTCAAGTCCTGCAGACCGTTCGGGGTGGCTAGGCTTCAAGGTGCTCGTGCATTGCACCCTGCTGTCCCACGTGTGCCACTGATTTGGACAAGAGCGATGCTTGTGAGGGTGCCGAGGGCATTGGCTTTGAGTGGAGGACTTGAACAGGGGAAAGTGGATGAGAGGGTCTGAACCAAGTTGATATTCTGAGTGAGGAACTATCTACATACACACGCTACTTATATGGGTTAAGAAGCAAGATGTGGAACAGGGTGGCGTAAGGAATGGAGAATAATAAGGTATGAAAAACCATGTGGAGGTATTGTTCAGTGATCAAGAATAGAATAAAGAATGTAGGCGAGAATAGAATAATAGAGTATGGCTGAGAATAAAATAACGAAGGAGTGGATGAGAATAGAACAATAGAGGATGGCCGAAAATAAAACAATAGGGCTGTGGCAGAAATAATAAGTGAATATCAAGTGTCCTGGGGGAGGACGGGTAAGGGAATGGACGTGAAATGAGAGAATAGTGAGAGGTGGAAGGGATAGGTGGGAGAGATAGTTTATACGATGTACTGGATGTACCGAGCTGAGATCGTGTGGTAGTGAGGATAGCATGGGTAAAGGTCAGTCGGTCGGTTGGTAGTACCGAGTGAGTCGGAGCTCGATATCATGGACTTGACAACCTGCAAGCATGCAGCATATTCATGTCATACATTGCATTCATGCTGACACCAATGTTGTAAGGGCAACCCTTCAGTGCCAACTGGAGGTATCTCACAGAAGAGCTAACCAGGGGGAATCCAAAGCTTTAATTATGACTACCTAAGTACATGTGGGGCTCTCACCTAAGCAGGGGGAATCCAAAGAGGAAAGTCTAAGGATCCCGCTGCTGGTGAGCCCCTTTTATACCCTTTATGTAAGTGGTCTGTGCACTAGTTTACAAATCAATACATCGGGGTTTGCAGAGCCAGCCTCCTGGTACTAAGTCTGATGCTCAGGCGCTTATTCAGGGTTTTGTCTCTCGTGTTAAATCCCTTCCAAGTCTTTGCTTAGTGATCCTCTGATTCTGGTCTCCTTTCCTCAGGGTTTGAAGCGGAGTCCGAGATAGGACTCGGACCTGGTCAGGCTCTGACCCATTGGTCTGTTCTAGCCTCGGAGCTGGTCGGAGTCGGTCGGAGTTTAAGATGGGATCTTGGACCTTGTTTTGGTTTCGGAGAGGGTCCAGAAAGGGTTGTACCCTGACATCACCCCCCCTTCTAGAGTGCTGCATCCTCGTGGCACAGAACGATAGGGATTCGAAGGCTGTCGCTTGGATTCTCCGAGGTGCTCCGGGGTGTTGTAAGTAGAATTCTTGTATTTTGGCAGGTGCGTTCATGTCTTCTTCCTTCACCCATGTATTCTCCTCATATCTGTACCCTTGCCATTTGACTAGAAAGTAGAGTCCTCCTCACATCAGACGACTATCCAACACCTTTTCTACCTCATAGTGTTCTTCTCCATCTATTAACTCTGGCGGTGGAGGTGGTTCCGATCTCCGTCCTGGAATTGGATCTTCGGGGGCTGGAAGGAGCTTGACTACATTGAAGACTGGGTGGAGCCGAGACAGGGATTGCGGAAGTTGGAGTCTGTAGGCATGTTTCCCTACTTTTTGTATGATTCTGTAAGGTCCTAAGTATCGGTGACTTAGTTTCCATGAGGGCCGTTTTGTCTGGATGTCCGAAGCATCTAGGAACACCCGGTCTCCGACTTGGTGCTCCGGTGCCGGAGTTCGGGGTTGGTTGTAATACCGTGCCATATCCTCTTTTGCTTTTGCCAGTGCCGACTTTGCCTCTTCCAATGACTGTTCCATTCGGTCTTTGAACTCATTTACTGTCTCCGTTTGTGACTTCGGCTGTTGCAGTTCGAAACCTATCTGCGGGTGTCATCCCGTGTCTAACATAAAGGGAGTCTGTTGTGTGGCAGAATGTACATGATTATTGTACTGGAATTCTGCCATTGGTAGGAGTTCATTCCAGTCATCCTGCCGTTCATTGACGAAGACTCAGAGATATTGCTCTAGCTCTTGGTTGACACGTTCTGTTTGCCCATCTTCTTGTGGATGGTAAGCTGTTGTTGTTGCGAGCTTGATTCCTAGAAGTCGGTAGAGTTTGCAAGTAAACTCCGAGACGAATTGAGGGCCTCGGTCCAAAACTACTTGTTTTGGGAGTCCATATAGTTTCCACACGTGTGTTAGGTAGAGTCGTGCGGCCCCTAGTGCCGTGATAGTAGTATGTGTGGGGAGGAAGTGGGCCCTTTTGCTTACTGAATTGACCACATTCATAACCGCATCGTATCCATGGGCATCGGGTAACTCCACTACAAAGTCTACGCTGATAGTGTCCCATCGAGCCTCTGGGATGGGAAGCGGCTCTAGCTCTCCGATCGGGGGTTGCCTTCGGATTTTAGTCCGTATGCAGGAGTCACAGGTTTTCACATATTGTCCCACATATCGTGACATCTGGGGCCACCAGTAATTCCTGGAGATCAACTCCAATGTTTTCCACCTCCCTGCGTGCCCAGCTACTCATGTATCATAGTGCTGAGAAACAATGTGCCTCCGAAGGTCCGGATCGTTTGGGACATAGATTTTTCCTTAGAATTGGAGGAGGCCATCCCGTTCCATCTATTCCGCAGATCGTATGGACTTGGCATGCCCCCGTTGTAGCTCCACAATGGCTTTGGCTACTGGGTCCTCCGGGCCTGAAGTCCGAAGTTTTGTTCGTATGTCATGAAGGATGTCTCTCTCTTCCCCGATTGCCATGATTCCTTCCAGTGCTCGGATCACGAATAGTTCCGGTTGGAGGAGGGTCATATTTTCATTGTCCTCCGATCCTGACCCGTGGTCCGATCTTCTGGAGAGTGCATCCGCCTTGCCCATACTCTGGCCCAGTCGATGATGGAGCATGAAGTCAAAATGGGAGAGGAAGAGGGACCATTGGGCCTGCCTTTGGTTGAGCTTTTTGGAAGTTCGGAAGTATTCCAGATTTTTATGGTCCGTCCAGATTTCGAACTGGAGCTGGGTCCCTTCAGGGAAGTGCTGCCATTCCTCTAGGGCTTGGATGATGGCCAGCATTTCCTTATCATGGATTTCATAGTTCCTCTCTACTGGGCTTAGGCTTTTGGAGAAGAAGGCGATTGGATGCCACATTCCATCTTCTGATGACTGTTGCGAGATGGTGGCTCCTGTAGTGAAGTCCGAGGCATCCGCTTCTACTCTGTACATCCGAGAGTCATCCGGGAAGGTTAGTATCGGTGCCGAGGTTATGAGTTCCTTAAACTTCTCAAGTGCTGTTCTCTCCTTCTCTCCCCATCTCCATTGTTCCCCTTTCTTTGTGAGATCGAAGAGCGGTCGGGCATGGAGGGAGAAGTCTTTGATGAAGCACCGGTAGAAGTTGGCGAATCCGAGGAATGACTGGACCTCTTTTCGGTTCTCCGGGGTCGGCCATTCTGTTACTCCTCGGACCTTGACCAGGTCCATCTCTACCTTTCCTTCCAATATAATGAGTCCTAGATATTCGATCCAGGTTCTCTCAAACTCACACTTCTCCTTCCGAAGGTAGAGTTTTTGCTCTTGGAGGCATTCTAACACCTGACGTGTGACCCTTCGGTGTTCCGCCAAGGTCCGAGAGTAGATGAGGATATTATTGATGTACACGCAGACGAGTCCTTCTAAGATGAGGTCTTGGAAGATGTCGTTCATCATCGTCTGAAAGGTGGCTGGACTGTTTGTTAGCCCAAAGAACATTACGAGTGGTTCAAACAGTCCTCGATTTGTCCAGAAGGCGGCTTTCCACTCATCTCCTCCCTTGATTCGGACATTGTTATACCCCCACCAGACATCCAACTTTGTAAAATACTTGGCTCCTCTGAGTTGATTTACTAGCTCTGGAATAAGGGGGAGTGGGTATCGATTTTTTACTGTCATTGTGTTCAGCTTTCGATAGTCCTGGATGAGTCAGAGAGATCCTTCCTTCTTTTTAATGAAGAAGACCGGAGATGCCATCGGAGATTTGGAAGGTCGGATGCGCCCTGTTCTAAGGTTCTCTTGAATGAAGACGTCTAGCTCGGCTTGTTCCAATGGGGACATGGGGTACACCTTGCAGTTAACCGGACTAGCCCCTAGTTCTAGTTCGATGGCATGATCCCAAACCTTTCTATCAGGGAGTTCGTCGAAGGACTCTTTGGTGAAAACACTCTCGAACTCTCGGAGGTACTCCGGGATCTCCATTTCCACTCAGACATTTTTGTAGTGGGCCTCTGCCAGCCTCTGGGAAGTAGTTTGCGTGGTCCGGACATGTTCTTCCTCCTGCAGGAGTATCACGCACATCACCCTATCCCCTTGCTCCAGGTCATCCAGTGGGTCCTTCTCCTCTTCATTCTCCTCATCTGCCTTCTCATGACCTTCTTCCCAGAGTTTTGGAAATGGGCCGATCCGACACTCACGGATCTGATTTTTCAGTACCCATTCCCTTTTGCGTTTATCCCACACCTCCGCTCGGCATTGGTGACACTTTGCTGGGCACCGACTCATGTTAACCTTCCGAGTCTGCCAGTTGATCTCGGGGTTATGCTCTTCTAACCAGGTGAAGCCCAGGATAAGGTCCTGTTTTCCTAAGCTGGTGACTGCAAATGAGGTGCGTTCCATGTGTCTATCTACTCGAAGGACCACGTCAACGATTTCTCGGATGGCTCTGGCTTCGTTTGGTGACCCGTCCACATTGTAAACTGGGATGGGCCTTTGGAGTTTTCGAGTGGTGAGTCGGTGTTTCTCCACATAGCCTTTGTCTGTCAGGGGATGACCTTCTCCGAAGCCTGATCCAAGTCCGAAGTACCATTTCAAACTCCGAGCATGATGACTAGAAACTCAGAGTAAACGTCCGAGCCTCGGACTTAGTACCAGGAAGCTGGCTCTACAAACTCCGATGTATTGATTTGTAATTAGTGCACAGACCACCCACACAAAGGGTATAAAAGGGGCTCACCAGCAGCGGGATCCTTAGACTTTCCTCTTTGGATTCCCCCTGCTTAGGTGAGGACTCCATATGTATTTAGGCAGTAGTAAAACAATTAAACACTTTGGATTCCCCCTGCTTAGCTCGCCTCCGAGATATACCTCGGGGCTGTAAGAGGGTTGCCCTTACACCCACGCCGAATCCGCACCTTGGATGTATCTACCTTCAGATCTCGCATGCCGGTCCTACCAGTGGGGATCAATGCGTCGGGGACGCCGCATTCTAGAGGGGGGGTAATGTCAGGGGAACTCCCGATCATGAATCCTGACCGGCACCAGCCCACCCATATTCCACACCCGCCAACCGGGATCCGTTCGGCCCACTCACGGCAGTACCGAATGTACTGCACACTGAACGATCATCACTATTGGCGGGTACCCTTCAGAAGTACCAACTATAACCATTGGCCCTCTTTTCGTCGTTCGCTCCCAACATCTAGGCCCTGGCGGAACTTCCCAGTTGGTATGGAGGGTGATGCCTGGTAGAGCGCGGAGCACCATAGTAATGGTGCTTATATACAGTAGTCAGTGGGCGAAGGGTTCCCTAGAGTTTTCTCTTTGGATCCCCCTTTGCCAGGTAGGCTAGTCACCATGTATTAGGTACCATACTAAAACTTTGGATCCCCCTTCGCCAGTGCGCCGCCTGAGGGTAGAACACCTGCTTAGGTTGCCCTTACACCGTTGCAATGCATCCAGACATATCCTTCGCTGTATCTTTACTCTCACAATTCCTCAACAATCCCAGTAAAATACATTGGGAAGCAGCTAAGAGAGTATTCAGATATTTAAATGGAACTAAAAACTATAAATTAGTTCTAGGTAAAAGCTGCGAGGGACTCGTTGGATATGCTGATGCTGATTGGGCATCCCAAGATCACTGCCATTCAATTTCCGGATACCTTTTTCAAATTGATGGTAGATCAGTCTCTTGGAGTTGTCAAAAGCAATCCATTGTAGTACTATCTTCGACCAAAGCGGAATTCATCGCTCTTACACATGCAACTAAAGAAGCACTTTGGATGCGCCACTTAATCACTGAGATATTTCAACCTATCCATTTCCCAATCAAGATCTATTGCGATAATCAATCTGCTATTGCCATCACACACGGTAATCAACAACATGTGCGAATGAAACACTTTGACCTCCGACTCTATTTCATATGTGACTCACTCAAGAATAACGACATTATCATTCAATATCTACCGACTGACCAAATGCCAGCAGACATCCTTACTAAAGGCCTACCCGGCCCGAAAGTGAAGATGATCACCGAAAAATTAAACTTATATTAGGCTTGAGGGGGCGTGTTGGGTTTATTCCGACAAATCAAGCCGAATATAATTAAAATCTCCGACATTCCTCGTTATTTTTGACAAGGAACCATCGGTATACTTTTCCTTTATTTTTCTCTTATTTTTCTTCTATTTTTGAGATTTAAAAAAGCTGTATTATTACATTCTAGGCGACACGATATCGAAATTCAAACCCTGCTGGAGCGTCGCGCAATCCTCAAAAGTTGAAATTACGGTCATGTATGACATCACACGGCTCATACTATTTGCGCACAGTAGTATTTCCTCCTCAGTGTTGACCATACACACACTGAGGAGGTGAGCAAAATAATTCTAGTGTACAATACAAAAACTAAATTTTCTGTAGTTCTTTTACTAGGTAGTTACCTTTTATAAAATTGAGTGTTGACCATACATACACTGAGGGGTTCTTTTACTAGTCTGTGTGTCCCTTGTGTTCCTACTCAAATCACATTAATCTATTTGAGCTCATTTTCCTACAGTGGGTGCAGGTCAAGTCGAGAGCACCTGCAACCTGGCCTAACCCATGGTGTCACATGTGTGCGTATGATATGTATGTGCCACACACGTACACATATGACACGAACATGCCACACATGCTGTACGTGCATGTGCTCAACATGCCATACTGTATATGCACATGTCGCACGTGTGTGGTGCATACCCAACACCTGTTGACCCATGGGAAAAAACCTATGGGTTGATGGGTTTGAGTTTCCCATGGATTGGGTGGGGGTCACCCACATTTGACCTATGGGTGACCTGTACTGTTCCCTACTGCTGCTAGTGAGCCCTTCTCCATATATACCTTTCTATATAAGTGGTCTGTGCACTCACTTACTAATCTATACACTTTCAGAGTTTCATGAGTGGACTTCCTGGTACCCAGTCTGAGGCCCAGGTGCCTGGCTACCATTCACATGTTTGATTATTTTAAATAATTAATAGCTTGGCCAATATTGAGAATTACATAATCATCCTGGTGAGTGACCTCAAGCTAAGATGCAAGGCTATCATGATAAATTATATCAGATTTTATGCTTATGTTATCATTGCATTATTTGCTACACAATCAAAGTATTCACAATATGTGAATGGTTTTGTCCCCTACTGTAGATAAAGAAATTATAAATGGAAAGCATAGAAATCAGGGATATATGACTGGATGTGAACCAATGTAACTGAAAAGATGAACCAAGATAAACCAAAGTATATAAGGGACTGAAGTTATATACTGAGGTGGATATTGTTTTGAAGTCATTGGTTGGATTGACTAAGGTAGTAAGACCTTCATTCAAATTATACTTTGACACTTTCTCTAATTTTAGAACATGGGGCCATGAATGGAGTTGACAGATATGATGGCACAAAATGATTAGGATTAGTCCAAATCACATGCTGTGAACTCTTCATGTGTCTTGTATTCTGATTTAGTTACTGGTGTCAGTCAGAGTCTGGGTAGAATAGTGTTAGGATATTATGGGTTTACACCACAACATGTCATGTCATGTGTTTGCATTATATAAGTTATACAGTAGTGAAATTGTCCTTCATCAAATTATAACCATCACCTATGTTTGAATTGTTTGCTTCAAGGGAAAATTCAACATAATTCAACCACATCTGTATTGGATGGCTTGAGTGTATTGACTTATCCTCTTACTGTTATGCACCAAGGTGCCAAGAATGTGTGAGCTGAATACTAGAGTAATAGTACTGAGGACACAATGCTGGCATGGTTTTGGCCAAGTCCAACAGACCAAATGGATGTGGCTGGCTTCAACGTACTTGTGCATTGCATCCTTCTTCTATAAGGCCACTGATTTCAGAAAGACGATAACTCAGGAGGATGCTGAGAGTTTTGGCCTGAGTAAGAACTTAGACAATAGTATAGAGAATTGCTAAAGTTGATTATCAGATTGAAGAAATACATACATTGATGTGCTACTTATATAGTCAAAGAAACTGGGGATGAATGACCTTGACATGCAATAGGATAATGCAACCAAGTATGCAACAGGATAATACAACCAAGTATGCAACAGGATAATGCAACCAAGTATGCAAAAGGAATAAGACATGGAAACAAGATATGGAAAGTTTGGTTGAAGACTGAGTCATAGAACATAATCAAAACAGATAGAAACAGGATACATAAAAGAATAAGCAAAGATAGAAGGGGATGAGATGAATGGGATGAAGGGAAATGAAACAAGTGATGAACCAAATGTACCAAGCTAAGACCATGTACTAGTGAAGAATGACTTGTTACTTGTGTCTGGGATTAGACAGTGAAGATCTTTCAGCTGGTATGACCAAGGGAACTGAAGCTCAGTGTCATGTAATTAACAGTACCTCCCTCTTAATGGCTGAACTGTCAAGTACATGTACCGAGACCTGGTAATTTGGCAGTGCTGACCGAGCAGCCATCCTATGTCCATGCCCAAGTGTCCACGCTGCATGCATATCACTTGGTATACCGGTCTCGGCTCAGCACATCCACCACCCACATTCCTTGTCCTCACCCCTCACATACTCTATGCCACTCACCATCCATTAATCCCACCACGCCTATTTCTCATCCTTCGATCTGCCTCACCTCGGGACTTCCTGTCCTTGTATTATCCTTGGCCATGGCCCCATTGTTTTATAGTCGGTCACTCCCTATTGTCCTATCCTTGGCCACATTTCTATTATTCTATCCTTTATTGTTCTATCCCCGTTTACATTCCTTCATTCTAATTTTACTCGTTGTGGACAATAACCACATGCTCTGCATACCTTGTTGTCTCACATTCCTTATTCCACATGTCGCTCCTTAAACCTACAGTAGGGGACAAAACCGTTCAAGTGTTTTGAACATTTGTACTGTAAATAACAGGAGGATTACATAATCAAAAAATATGATGTAATTAGTGGAGATAGCCCTGCTTCTGAACTTGTGGTCACAATCAAGATGATTATGTAACTCTCAATATTCATTGAGATATTAATTATTTAAAAAAATGAAGCATTTGAATGGTTTTGTCCCTCACAGTTATTAATGCAATAAATTGTATATACAGGGCTGGAAATCACATGACATCATGTGAACCTTTTTATAGTTTGTTTCTGTCCAAACAAAGCCAAACATCCCTTGTTCAGAACTATGAAGCCTCTCTCTGCTGCTAAAGTTGACTCTATCATCCAATTGCTCAAAACTGGTCATTCTAGCCACTACATCTCCTCTTACCTTGGTGTCTCTGTTGGCTCTTGTCAAGTCCATGATATTGTGCTCTGATTTACTCGGCAGTACCGACCGACTGACCCTTACCTATATCATCCCTCACCAGTGCACGGTCTCGGCTCGGTACATTTGGTTCATTATCACTACCCCACCCTCCTATTCTTTATTATTCTTCTATTCCCCATCCTTCCCTCTGCCCGTTTACCCTCAGGCATTCACTGTTCACCTATCGCTCAGTCGCGGCCCTATTGTTTTATATTTCGGCCACCCTCTATTGTTCTACTTTCTCTCACACCCTTACTCATTTATTATCGATCATATCTCATTGTCTTATTCTCGTTTACATCGTATTTTTCTATTCTAGATCACTGTGTGGACAATGCTTCCACATGGTCTCCATACCTTATTCTTTTCTCCATGTCTTATGCCACCCTTATTCCACATTCCACCTCTTAACCTATATAAGTAGCAAATGCATTCCTCAGTCTGAGTATCAACTAGGTTTACACCTTCCTGCTCTCCTCCTTCTGTTCAGAAGTCCCCTACTCGGGCCGACACTCTCGGCATCCTCTAGAGTATCTCTTCCATCACAAATCAGTGGCATGCACAGGAGGCAAGGCACAATGCACAAGCATATTGAAGCCAAGCTACCCCGACTGGCCTGCAGGACTTGGCCAGTTCCTGACTGTACCTTTGGTACTACCGAGGCCTGAAAGCTCTATCTCGACCATTCACAGGAAACACTGTCCTGATATACCCAAGGCCACTGGTGGTCTCTCATCCAAGATATCCCCCTCCAACATCCACCATATTGTATCGCTCATGCAAAGAGGGAAGATTGAGAATGCAACCCAGGGTACCCAGGTGCTCAAAAACATTCTCAATGAACCAGTGACATCCAAGACTGTAAGGAGGAATCTGAAGAAGGCTGGGATGAAGGCAGTTGTAAAGAGTAGGGAACGGCACGGGTCACCCACGGGTCAAATGTGGGTGACCCGCACCCGACCCATGGGAAACCCGAACCCGTCAACCCATGGGTTTTTTCCCATGGGTCAACGGGTGTCGGGTGCGCGCCGCACCCGCACGCGTGCGGCGCGTACGACGCGTGCGGCGCGTACGATGCATGCGGCGCGTACGACGCGTGCGGCGCGTACTGCGCATACGGCGCGTACTGCGCATACTGCGCATACGGCGCGTACGACGCGTGCGGCGCGTACTGCGCATACGGCGCGTACGACGTGTACGGCGCGTGGGGCGCATACGGCGCATACGGCGCATACGGCGCGTACGACGCGTACGGCGCATACGACGCGTACGGCGCGTGGGGCGCGTACGGTGCATAGGGCGCGTACGACATGTACGGCGCGTGCGGCGCATATGGCGCATACGGCGCGTACGGCGCGTACGGCGCATGCGGCGCGTGCGGCGCGTACGACGCGTATGGCGCGTACGACGCGTACGGCGCATACGGCGCGTGCGGCGCATACGGCGCGTGCGGCGCGTACGACGCGTACGGCGCGTACGACGCATACGGCGCATACGGCGCGTACGACTTGTACGGCGCGTTCGTCGCGTTCGTGGTGTCGCGTGCGCGTACGGCGCTTTCGTCGCGTTCGTGTCGGCGCGTGTGTGTACGCGTAAGTTGCGTTCGTGTCGGAGTTGACGCCCCGGGTTGGGCCCGGGTCACGGGTGCTCGCGGCTTGACCCGCACCCACACCCAAGGACACCCGACCCGGTGACCTGTGCGGGTTGGCCTGACCCGTGCATTTCCCTAGTAAAGAGAAAGAAGCCACTTCTTAGTACAAGGCATAGGAAGGCAAGGAGGGAGTTTGCAGAAGCTCATCTGGAGCAGACTCTAGAGGACTGGAAGCATGTTGTCTGGTCAGATGAGACCAAAATCAATTGATTAGGGTCAGATGGAAGGAGATGGGTGTACAAAAAGGCTGGAGAGCCTTTGAATGATAGGCTAGTTGAGGGAAAACTGAAGTTTGGTGGAGGTTCTGTGATGGTATGGGGTTGTATGTTGTGGGAAGGACCTGACTATGCTGCCAAAATTGATAGAAGGATGGATGGGGAGTCGTACAGCCAGATTTTGGATGATGAGCTTCAGGCTAGCCTGGAGTATTATAGTAAAGATTCTACTGACATTATTTTTCAACAGGATAATAACCCCAAGCACATGTGCAAGAAGGCCACTGAGTGGTTTTATGACCATGGCTATGAGGTCATGAAGTGGCCAGCTCAGTCCCCTGACCTAAACCCCATTGAACACCTCTGGACTATTGTCAAAAAGCACCTTTCTGACTATGAACACCCCCCTAGTGGAGTGCATGAGCTTAGGGAGAGGATTGGAGTGGAATGGGAGAAGATAGAGCCAGAGGTGTGTCAGAAGTTGATTGAGAGCATGCCTAGAAGGGTGCAGGCAGTGAGAGCAAATGAGGGCTTTACCAAGTACTGATATATACCATTTCTTGTTTAAAAAATGTGAGGGACAAAACCGTTCAAATGCTTCATTTTTTTAAATAATTAATATCTCAATGAATATTGAGAGTTATGTAATCATATTGATTGTGACCACAAGTTCAGAAGCAGGGCTATCTCCACTAATTACGTCATATTTTTTGATTATGTAATCCTCCCGTTATTTACAGTACAACACAAATGTTCAAAACACTTGAACAGTTTTGTCCCCTACTGTATATAAGTAGGGCATGCATGTACATATTTCCTCATTTTGGGTATCGACTAGGCTTAGGCCCTTCTACCTTCTTCTCCTCTGTTAAATTCCTCTACTTGGGCTGGCATCATCGGCATCCTCCCGAGTACCCTGTCTGTTGCAAATCAGTGGCACGCATAGAAGAGTAGGGTGCAACGCACGAGTACGTTGAAGCCAAAGCCACTACTCCCAGCCTGTAGGGCTTAGCCGCTCCCGTCTGACACCTTGGCAGTTCCAAAGCTCATCAGTTCCCAAAGCTTGACATGAACCCATGAAGCTGGTAAGCAGAATTTGAAATAGAGTTCCAGGCACTAATGTGACATCACAGAAAGTTTGGGAAATTTCCCAGGCTTCATCTGCCAACCACCATCAATCCCCCCCATCAAACTCTCATGCAAAAAAAATGGGTGCCAAGATGAATGATGAGTAGGAAATAGCATGGGTTAGGCCAATCTGCACAGGTCACCGGGTCAGGTGCCCTTGGGTTTGGGTGTGGGTCAAGCCGAGAGCACCCACAACCTGGCCCAACCTGGTGTGCCAACTATGTACATGTACATGTGCATGTATATGACATGCACCAGGAGACTTGCTCCTGTCATATGTGCTGCATGTATGACATGCACATGCTGCACATGACATGCATATGCTGCACATATGACATGCATGTGCTATACGTACAACATGCACATGCTACATGTACAACTTGCACATGTTGCACGTATGACATGTACATGCTGCACATATGACATGTACATGCTGCACATATGACATGCATGTGCTACATGCACACACGTATGACATGCACATGCTGCACATGTACATGTATGACATGAACATGCTGACATAAATGTGCTGTACGTGTATGTGTTGACACAAATGCAGTATATGCACATGCACCAACACAAATGCGATGTACAATATGAACACACTACATGCATACATGTTATAGGCGTATGCATACAGTGTGTTTGTGTTGGTGCATGTGCATATAGCATGTTTGTGTTGGCACATATATGTACAGCATGTTAGTGTCAGTGCATATGTATACAGCATATTCATGTTGGCACATGCATGTATAGCACATTCATGTCAGCACAAATGTGTACAGCACATTCATATTGGTGCATGCGCATACAGCATGTTCATATTGGTGCATACGCATACAGCATGTTCATTTTGGTGTATGTACATATAGCACGTTCATGTCAGTGCATGCTCATACAGCACGTTCATGTTGGTGTATACATGTATAACACATTTGTGTTGGTGTGTACATATACAGTGCATTCATTTTGGTACGAACATGATGTATGATACAAATGTGCTACATGAATGCAGGTGCAGCACACACCTGACACCTGTCAACCCATGGGAAAAAATCCATGGGTTGACGGGTTTGGGTTCCTCATGGGTTGGGTACGAGTCACCCGTATTTGACCTATGGCTAACCCATGCCATTCCCTAATGATGAGATGTGGGAGGTTGAGAGATGCAGCAATGAGCACTAGCATGCACGTGAGGAAGCTGAGAGGAAGGAGCAGGAGGAGAAGGAGGCCACCAAGGCCAAAAAGAAGGTGGATGAAGAGGTGACCATGGCAAAAAAGGCAGTAGAAGAAGCAGAGGCAGCTGCAGCAAAAGAGGCAGCCATGAAGAAGGCAGCAGAGGAAGCAGTAGCAGAAAGGCTGCCAAGGAGAAATGTGTGGCCAAGGCTGCCACAAAAGAGGCTGAGGAGGCCAAGCAGGTAGCAGTGTAAGCCACCCAAGATGCAGACATGTGGAAGTCCCATCAACAACCGAGGTGGGATTGCCCATTGAAGCACATCAGGCTGGGGTGAAGAAGGACATGCTGAAAATGCACAAGAGGGGAAGGAGTGCAGAGGCAGGGCCAAGCACAGGGCCAGGAACTGTGGGTAGTGCAAAGGGTGAGAGGCTAAGGGGGGCCAAGGTGAGTGGTATTATTATTATTATTTTGACTTTTTTATTGATTTATTCTGAACAGCACAAAGGCAAAGTGACCAAGGAGTGGTCACAAGCCAACAAACCCCCCTGCCCCATGTGCAAGAGGTGTGGGAAAGACTGCATAGTGAAGAGGCCAGGGTCAGCTTGCCACCAATGCAATGAGAGGAAAGTGCACTGTGACCTGGCCACTCCACGGGTCCCCAAGGCAAAGAGCAGGGAAGTGATATGGGAGGAAGACAAGGAAGATAATGAGGTGGAGAGTGAGGAGGAGGATGACAAGGTGGAGAGTGAGGAGGAGGATGACAAGGTGGAGAGTGAGGAGGAGGATGACAAGGTGGAGAGTGA